>JACEIK010002063.1:165679-215798 GCA_018107945.1 Datura stramonium | reverse complement strand
CTGTAGCCCATGTATTTATGGGGTGGTATTTCTATTTTATGGCCCATCAAAATGATGGGCTGGCCCGGCCTGGCCCGTCAAACTCCAAAGCCATGTGGGCTAACCTGGATGGGTTGAGCTAGTCCGTATTGACAGCTCTAGCCCTAGGTGTCCAAAATTTGAAGAAAATGTTCCGCTTCAAGATAACCGTGACACTCTTTCTTTCATTATTAGGAAGTCCAACTGCCTTCACCCACTTCGGTACATAATCCACAATCACCAATATGTACTTCATCCCATTTAAGCTTACAAATGGTCCCATGAGGTCTATGCCCCACATATCAAATAGCTCAATCACAAGAATGGGGGTGAGAGGGAGTTCATGCCTTCATAATATTCCTCCTTCCCTTTGTCATGCATCACATGCCTTAGAAAAGTCATGCGTATCCTGATGAATAGTCATCTAATAGTACCCATATTGCATATTTTTTTGAGCAGTGTGGATACCGCTGTGATGACCCCCAACAAGGGATGAACGAAAAGCCACCAATATGCTCAGCGTCTCAGCCTCACGCACATACCTACGGATCACCCTATCAAAACAAATGCGGAATAAGTATGGCTCATCCCAGAAAAACTTTTGGACATCTGACATGAAATTCCTTCTCTAGTTGAAGGATAAATCAGCAGGTACCACATCACTCATTAGATAATTAGAAAAGCCCAAAAATCATGGAATGAGATCCCGTGATGAAACCAAAACCTGTTCGTCAGGGAATGTATCATCTATATCAAGCTTATCTCACAATGCTGCATCTACCTTTAGTCTAGATAAGTGATATGCCACTTGATTTTTGGTCCCTTCCAGTCCTTAACCTCAAACTCAAACTTTTTCATTAAAAGTACCCATATAATAAACTGTGGTTTGGCATCCCTCTTTACCATCAAGTACTGAAGAGCTTTATGATGTGTATGAATAATCACTTTAGTTTCGAGAAAGTAAGCCCGAAACTTCTCAAATGCAAATACCACAACCAACAGCTCTTGCTCAGTCACGATGTAATTTTTCTGAGTGACATTAAGCTCCTTGCTAGAGTAATAAATCCAATGAAATATCTTCTCGTGCTTTTGGCCCAAAACAACACCTAAGGCAACTCTTCTAGCATCACACATCATCTCAAATGGTAAGGACAAGTCAGGTGCAACTATGATAGGAGCAGTAGTCAATCTCTCCTTTAAGCACTCAAAAACCATCAAGCATGCATCATCAAATACAAACTTTACCTCTTTATCAAGTAGCTTGCACAAGGGATGTGTAATCTTTGATAAGTTCTTAATAAATATCCAATAGAACCCCGCATGACCTAAAAAACTCCAAATGCCCTTCACAGAAATGGGAGGTGGAAAACTAGCTATCACATCAATCTCTGCCTTGTCCACCTCTATTCCCTTGCCATATTTCCTGTGGCTGAGCATAATACCGTCCTTGTCCATAAAATGACACTTCTCCCAATTTATCACCAAGTTGGTCTCTTCACACCTCTGCAACACCTTTCTTAGATGAGCCAAGCAATCATCGAAAGAGTCACCAACAACCGAAAAATCATCCATGAAGACCTCTATGATATTACAGCACCCCAAAAGTTTCTTAGACCTAACACATATTTAGAATGAAAAACCGAAAGGTAACTACAAAAATTTTTGCCTTAGAAATACTTAAACAATGAGTCATTGTCAGTAACGATGACCCATTGTGTGAGTCGTTGTCAGCCCCTTCAGATTTTTCCCTAGATTAAACAGGCCACACAACGACCTGTTGCTTTCAGTAAAGGGCCATTGTCTTGATCCGTTGGTGGTAGTCCATAAACATGTTAGAACAACCCTTCAACAATGAGTTAGACAACGAGCCGTTCTTGGATATAATGATTCATTGTAGGGAGCCACTGGAGGAGAGTTAACAACCCCTTCAGTAGCAATGGTTGGTGACAATGACCCATTGTTTCTTATAGTGAGTTGTCCTGTCCATCCATTGGGGGATATATAGAATCTAATCAAAACTCTTCCAGTGAGAATGAGGGGAAACAATGACCCGTTGTCCCATCCAACGAGTCGTTGTTCTCATCCATTGGTCAAACCCTGAAATCCATCAAGAATCTCTAGTAGTGACAACAACCCATTGTGTCATGCAATGAGTCATTGTGTCATCCATTGTTCAGTTCTAGTTAGTAATATTTTCAAACTAGGACCAACGACTAGTCCAATGGGTCGTGGTCACGATCAATGACCCGTTGGATCCCAACGAGTAGTTTTCCAGACTTTTGGGGTGCAGTTTAAAGAGAATTTAGAGGAGTTCATCAGATTTTTTCTCATTCTCTCCTAAACTCACAGAAACAATACAAAGATAACACAGACAACTTGTTCCAAGGGAAAATTAGAACACTCAATCTTCTTCTAAAATTCTCAAGGATTTTCTCAGAGATTCTTCTTCAGGTATGTGGGATTTCAACAAGGGAATTTCTTTCACCCTTGTGTCCCAAATTACTTATAGAAATCCTATGAATTCCAGCCATGTAAAAGATCAAAACTAGGGTTTTCTTCAGACAACTTATGAATTCCTTATTGTTATAATTATTGACGTTTTTCAAAGATTATTACCAATTGTAATTAATTCCTTGGTATCATTCATGTAGTATGTTTTTTTTGCCCTAACCTTTATTATGATTTTGAATGAGACATGCATGATTTAGAACCCAGATATGAATATTACTTTGTCAGGGTAATTTCATTTAAATTACGAATGTTAGCACGGATATATGAACGAAAGTTATCCTTTTGGTATATTCAGTCTGAGAGTCTCAATCAGTACTTAGTATTCTTTAGAAACGTCAACTGATCAATTTGACTATTATCAGTCTTTGAGAAACTCAGTAAAATCAGTTTATTAATTGATAGTTATTCTTTAGACTATTATGATGCTTTTAGATAAAGCACCTCTAACGAGTCTTATAACATAGTTTCTTTTAGGTTCTTAGACTCTTAGAACACTTCCAGATATCAGTTTCTAGCTATCAGCACAGTTAGACAAAGTTAGGACTTTCAATGAGAGTAGTACTTAGCACCAAGCGGGCTGGGGTTTAGCGTACCCAGGTTCCTTGAACTACATTTCCACTATAGGTTTTATCCCGAATGGGCCCTAGAAAGTGAGTATTCAATTCAGCTACTATATCCTAGCAAGGTATAATGGGCCTTCTCTGATGGGGGTGTACATCGAACTCCATTTTTAGCTCACGTGGTCACATGTTGATTATAGACTCTCTTACACCACAATATAACTCAATATATTTCAATCCAGTTCAATTATGATTTCCAATTCAGTTAAGTCTGTTTAGATTTTCAGTTTATTTTTATAATATCTCAGTGCAATTTACTATTATCCAGATATATATGTTATTGTTTCTTCTCGCATACTCAGTACATTCAATGTAATGACACATACTTTTATGCTATATCATTTTATTATATAGACTCAGGTACCTAGCTTCAACATCGTGGTTGGATCCTCTCAGCGATATCCCAATAGTTTCCGTGGTGAGTCCTCATCTACCGAGGGCCGAAGTTCCATTTCTAGTTTATTGTATTTTGTTATTTCTGTCTAGATATTAGAGTTAGCTGGGGGTTTGTCCCATCAACTCATCAGTTCATGTTAGAAGGCTTTCAGAAAGTATTTACAGACTATATTATATTTTTATACTATTTCAGATTTTGTCATTTATTTAGTAATAGTTATTTCTTTATTACTTTTGCTTTTGTCTTATCATTTTAGAAGGTCAGTTTTAGTATGATATGCTCTACCAGGTTTTGCTTGGGGTCACTTGTGACTCTAAGTACCGTGTTGCATCCAGGGTGCACTCTCGGGTCATGAAAAACTTGATATCAGAGCAACAATTTTAAAGTATCCTAGGGTTTCTGAAAGCTGCATAAAGTAGAGTCCTTTTCATGGGTGTGAAGCGTGCCACACTTATGAGGAGGAGGTTATGAGGCGTTTTTAGGAAAATTCCCTTTATTCCTGATTCTTATTATGCATAGAGTTTTAGAGTCTAATATGTCCTCCTAGTTCATGCTCTACCCTTTTTAGATAACGATGCCTCCCAATAGAGGAAATGGAAGGAGGATCGGAAATGCTAACCGGCTAGCCCCACCAGCTCTCGCCACTCCTTAGGATGACCAGGTATGCCATGCAGAATTTCGGGCCGTGATTCAGATGCTGGCCCAGGCCATGACCAACCAGGTTAATCAGCAGGTCATGGTACCAGTTAATACAAGTGGGCCTGCAGTTGCTGCCAGAGTCTGAGTTTTCACTCGGATGAATCCCCCAGCATTTCACGAGTCTAAAATAGAGGAAGACCCATAAGAATTTGTTGATGAGATACAAAATATTAACCAGATCATGGGTATTACCTCTATAGAGAGTGCTGATCTGGTTGCCTACCAGTTAAAAGGGGTGGCTCAGATTTGGTTTAAGTAATGGAAGGGGGAAGGCAGAATATAGTAGGTCCGTTTCAATAAGATTAGTTTATTACGAAATTCTTGGAAAGGTTCTTTCCCCAAAGGTTGAGGGAAGCTAAGGCTGCCGAATTCATTAACATGCGGTAAAACAACATGACATTACATGAGTACGCCCTGAAATTCACTCAGCTATCGAGATATGCTCCAAAAATAGTTGTTGAGCCGAGGGCTCGCATGCTCAAATTTTTTAATGGAGTTTCAGATTTGGTAGTCAAGGAGTGTAGGACTGTTATGCTAATCAAAGACATAGACCTCTCTAGTCTCATCATTCATGCACAATAGATAGAGGTAGAAAAGTTGAAGGAGATAGAGAGGGATATTAAATGGGATAGAATTGGTAAAGTTTGAGTACTCCCAGCAGAGGTCAGACGGTGGTAATCGCCCCAGCAGTAGTAGTTGAATCCTCTAGAACCTTCCTCAGCCAGTGCTCCATCTTCAAGGCACCGTAAAGATAAGAGGGAGTCCCAGAGCCATGTTTCTAGCAACCGCACTTTTCCAGCATGTCCTAAGTGTGGAAAATATCATCTTGAGGAGTGCCATCTGGTAGGGATGTTGTTTTGGGTGTGGCTAGTTGGGCCACAGATTGAGGGATTTCCCATCAGTAGGAAGAGGGAAGCCCCAGTCCACCACATCAGCAGCTCTTCTAGGACGTCTAGCTTAGTAGGGCACCACCTTAGGTATAGGTGGCAGTCAGCACCAAAGTCATTTATTCTACACTCTATCTTCCCGGTAGGATCAGGAGAACTCACCTAATGTGGTTACTGGTATGTTATGCTTTTTCCATATTAATGTGTATGCTTGATCCAGGAGCCATACTTTCCTTTGTGATTCCTAACGTTGTGGCCCAGTTTGATATTTGTTCAGTAATCCTCTTAGAGCCATTTTAAGTTTCTACTCCGATTCGTGAGTCAGTTAGAGCTAGTTGAGTATGTAGAAATTTTCCAGTCACTATGTTGAATAAATTCACCTTAATTGATCTGGTAGAGTTGGATATGATCGAATTTTATCTCATACCTGGCATGCACCGGCATTCTTGATTGACTGCAGAACTAGGGTCATCAGGTTTCAGTTTCCTAGTGAACCAGTCCTAGAGTGGAAGGGTAGTACTTCAGCGCTTAAGGGTCGTTTCATTTCATACCTTAAGGCTAGGAAGATGATCACTAAGGGGTACATCTACCACCTGGTTAGGGTCAAGATTCTAATTTTGAGACCCCAACACTTCAGTTAGTTCCCATTGTAAGTGAGTTTCTTGATATGTTTCTCAAAGATCTTCTCGAAGTTTCTCCTGAGCGGGAAATAGAATTTGTCATAGAACTTCTTCTAGATACCTAGCCCATCTTTATTCCCCCTTATAGAGTGGCTCTAGCTGAACTTATGAAGTTGAAGGAAAAGCTGAAAGACCTTCTAGACAAGGGTTTCATCAGGCCCAGTATCTCTCCGTGGGGACCACCAGTCCTATTCATGCAAAAGAAAGATGGTACACTCAGAATGTTCATTGACTACCGTCAGCTAAACAAAGTCGCAGTCAAGAACAGGTATACCCTACCAAGGATTAATGACTTGTTTGACCAACTTCAGGGAGCTAGTTGTTTGTGCAAGATAGATCTCAGATTAGGATACCACCAGCTCAGGGTTAGAGAATGTGACATTTCGAAACCAGCCTTCAGAACTCAGTATGGTCACTACGGAATTCGTAGTTATGTGTTTTGGACTAATCAATGCTCCTGCAGCTTTTATGGATCTGACAAATAAGGTGTTCAAGCTATACCTGGATATATTTGTTATTGTCTTTATAGATGATATTCTGGTTTACTCCAAAATGGAGGAGGAGCATGCAGACCATCTGAGGATAGTTTTGCAGACTCTTAGTGATCACTAGTTGTTTGCCAAATTTAGCTTGTGTGAACTCTGGCTGAAATTAGTATCCTTCCTTGGCCATGTGGTCTCTAGAGAGGGTATCCAAGTGGATCCTCAAAAGATAGTGGTAGTCTAGGACTGACCAAGACCCACTTCTCCCTCAGACATTAGAATTTTATTGGGTCTAGATGGCTATTACAAATGGTTCGTTGAAGGATTCTCCTCCATTGCCTCTTCTTTGACCTAACTCAGAAGAAGGTGAAGTTTCAGTGATCTGATGAGTGTGAGAAGTTTTTTCAGGAGTTGAAGAATTGAATCACTACAGCCCCTATTCTAACTCTACTAGAAAGTTCAGAAGGGTTTATAGTCTATTGTGATGCCTCCAAAGTTTACCTCGGTTGTGTTATAATGCAGCACAGTAAAGTCATAGCCTACGCTTCCATACAGCTTAAAGTTCATGAGAGGAACTATCCAGCTCACGATTTTGAATTGGCAGCGGCAATCTTCGCTTTGATGATTTGGAGACACTATCTCTATGGGGTCCATGTGGATGTTTTCACTGATCACAAGAGTCTACAGTATGTGTTCAGTCATAAGGATTTGAATCTTTTTGAGAGAAGATGGCTAGAATTATTGAAGGATTATGACATGAGTATGACGTATCACCAGGGAAAGGCCAACATAGTGGCTGATGTCCTTAGTAGATTGTCTATGGGGAGTATTGCTCATGTTGACGATGATAAGAAAGAGTTGGTTAGAGATGTGCATAGACTGGCTCATTTAGGGGGTCCAATTGGTTGACTCAGCAGAAGGTGGAGTTGTAGTCCAAAGTGGGTCAGAATCCTCCCTAGTGGTAGAGGTTAAGTCAAGGTAGGATGAAGACCCAATATTGCTCAAGATGAAGGAAGCAATCCTAAGAAAAGAGGCGGAAGCATTCTCCAAGGGGGGAAATGGTGGCTCCGTTACCAGGGCAGGTTGTGTGTTCCAGATATAGATGATTTGAGGTGGCGGATACTAATGGAAGCTCATAGCACTAGGTACTTTATCCACCCAAGTGCCAAAATGATATACCTTGATCTAAGGGAAATCTGCTAGTGGAATGGCTCGAAGAAGGACATTGCAGAATTCATCGCTAAGTGTCTAAATTGCCAACAGGTCAAGGTTGAACATCAGAGACCTGGGAGTATGAATCAGGATATTAGTATTCCTACTTGGAAGTGGGAAGAAGTGAATATGGGCTTTATCATATTCCTACCCTCATACTCGCCAACAACATGACTCCATTTGGGTGGTTGTAGATCAGATGAGTAAGTCAGCATATTACTTACCACTTAGGACCACAAATTCAACAGAGGATTATGCCAAACTATACATCAGGGAGTTGATCAGAATACATGGGGTTCCCTTTTCCATTATCTCAAATAGGGGTACCCGGTTAATCTCACACTTTTGGAAGTCTTTTCAGAAAGGACTTGGTACATAGGTCAAGCTCAACATAACTTTCACCCACAGACAGATGGTCAGGCTGAGCGGATGATTAAGATTTTGGAAGATATGTTGAGGGCTGGTGTGATCAATTTTAAGGGAAGTTGGGATGATCACCTATCTCTTATTGAGTTTAAATAAAACAACAGCTACCACTCCAGTATTCAGATGGCCCCATTCAAGGCATTATTTGGTAGGAGGTGCAGATCTCCTATAGGGTGATTTGAGGTTGGTGAAGCTACCTTGGTAGGACCTGATTCAGTACATGAGTGTAGCACCCCAAAACTTTCCCAGACCAGACGCAAACAATTGAAGAAAAATCCAGAAAGAAAACCAGAAAAGTTTGCCTCAGACGACTCACACAACAGGTCGTGGTTAGCACCAAAGGACCGTTGTATGAGCCGTTAATGCTCAGCCAACCCCTCCCTCCAAGAAACAACAGGAGGAACAAACAACCCATTGAAGCTTCCAACGAGCTGTTGTTCACACTCGTTTTCAGAAGCAGTGGCCAAGACGGGAGGACAGAACGAACCGTTGGATCACCCAAGGGCTGTTGTATCTTCCATTGTTAGGAGGCCCAGTTTCCCTACCCATTTAAATGAGAGGTACCAACGACCCATTGACACTTCCAATGAGTCATTGTAACATCCCGTGGTTTTAGTCCAGTAAGTCCTGCTTCGAATATCAGAACCATTGATGGTTTCCAAAGGACCGTTGTTTGAATCAACAGCCCGTTCTGAGGCCCGTTTTTCGGCATCGGACAGTTTTCAGTTCTTTCTGATGGGCGTATTAGTACTTTCTCGGCTCTTTAGTCTTGAAAACCTATCTTTTTGGGTTCATATAGGAGGGAGATAAAGGGTTAGAACAACCTTTTCCCTTCATTTTCACTCATTCCCCTTTAGAGCAGAACGTAGAAACTCTGACAGAAAGCACAGAGTAGGAGCAAGGGTTCAAATTTCTTATCAGTTTTTCTCAGATATTTTCACTAGGATTTCTTCTATAGGTATGTGGAAATTCAACAAGGAGATTTTTCTCCCCTTGTGTCCCCCCAAAACCCTCACTCCATTTTCTATCGTTTCTATCCCGGAATTTACGAACGTGAAGATATTGTTATCATACTTTGAGATATTCATATGTAATATTATTTTATGTTTATTGTAAATGTTTTCACCCCGTGTGTGACTAAAATGAGTGCCTGTACTAGTGAAGTAGAATTTTAGCCCTAACTTTTGAAGTAGAAACTAGAATCCTGCATATGTACTGAATTATTGAATTGTGCTTGAATTTTCCAATGTTAGCGAATTCCTATAGTATTTGTATGTATCAAAAAAATCAGCATAAAGTGTGATTGTCAGTCTCATTCAGAAATTTATATACACAATATTACTCAGGAATGTCAGTCTAGTCAAAGTCAGTTTTCCTAACAACATCAGTGTTAGTTAGAAATGTCAACTGATCAGTTTGACTACGAAATCCTTGAGGTGTCTATGATACCTCCCTGTTATCAGAATCAGACTCAGAACTCAATTTCATTGGTCCATTAGGCGGTCATGACATTTTAGATAAACAACTCTGACTTGCCCTAGGACCCCAATTCTAGATTTTAGTTTGTTATTTAGACGGTTACGACGCTTCCATATAAGCAGCTCTGACTAGTCTTAGAACACTAGTTACTAAATCTGGTCCGATAAGATGCTCACGTTAATTCCAGATAAGTATCTCTGACATAGTCTTGAGCCCCAGTTTCGAGCTATCAGCTTGGTAGTAGTAGTCATGTTAGGACCATTTAGTGGGAGTAGGACTTAGCACCGAAAGGGGCCAGGATTCCAGCACCCATGTTCTCAAAACTACGTTAGTACCGTAAGTTACAGTTTTATTGGCCTCATGGCCCCAGACAGTGATCTCACAGTCCAAGCCTTTATACCCTAGCATGGTATATTGGGTCCTACATGTGGGGTGTATACATCGAACTCCACGTCTACCTCACGTGGTTATATGTTGGTTACAGACTCTCCCACTAGTCAATTCAGTACAGTCTAAGATTAGTCAGTTTAATTCAGACCAATTCAGTCAGTTCAGTTAAGTGTAGTATCTCAAACTCAATATTTCAGACTTAGGGCATGTCTCTGACCACCAGACAGGGTCATATTTGTCCATCTCCCATTACTTCAGTTGTTTCAGTTCTGTATATTAGTTGGTTATTGTATTTCATTTAAATTCAGTCAATTATATTAAACATTGTGTTTTCTCTCACTTACTCAGTACATTCAAAGTACTAACGCATATTTTTATGCTGTATCATTTCATGATACAGTCGTAGGTTCTCAGATCAGCATCATTAGTCGCCGCAGTTCAGATCCTCCTCAGCAGCAGTAGTGTGAGTCCTCATCTTTCGAGGGCGTTATTTCATTCTTTCAGTCATTTCATTACTTTTAGTTAAACTTAGAGTTAGCTGGGAGCTTATCCCAACAACTCATCAGTTAACTGGCTATCAGACACAGACTCGATATCAGACTTTCATCTTTAAGATGTTTTAAACTTTATGTTTCAGTTTTAGTTTTTCTTAAGTGTTTTATGTTATTATTTCAAAGCTTCCTCTATGCATTTTTTACTCAGAATACTAGTGTATGATAGACCAGGGGTTGGCTTGGGGTTACTTGTGACTCCAAGTACCGTGTTTCATTCGGGGTGTAAACTCAGGGCGTGGCAAACTTTGTATCAGAGCACTAGGTTTAGAGTATCCTCGGAATGTCTGAAATCCGTATTGAGTAGAGTCCTTTTCATGGGTGTGAAGCTCACCACACTTATGACAAGGAGACTATGAGATGTTATTAGGAAAACTCTATTTTGTTCACACTCTTTATCGTGTGTTAAAGTTCAATCCCAGATACGTCCTTCTAACTCGTGCTCTGTTTTGTTTAAGTGAATCATGCCTCCAAGACGCGGTAACAGAAGAAGGGCTGGTAACGTCAACAGACCTGCCCCACCAGCCCCAGTAGCCCCTCAAGATGACACAGTGTCAACCGCGGAATTCAGGGCGGCTATCCAGCTACTCACTCAAACAGTCACCAATCAAGTGACCCAGCAAGTAGTGCCAACTAACAACAATGGATCTACAGCAGCGGCTAGGGTGCGAGACTTCACCTGTATGAACCCTCCATCATTTTAGGGATCCAAGGTGGGGGAGGACCCCTCAGGAGTTCATGGATGTGATCAAGAAGATTACCCGCATTATGGGTGTTAGCTCCTATGAGAGTGCTGACTTGGCTACCTACTAGCTAAAAGGGGTAGCTCAGGTCTGGTTATGAATAATGAAAAGAGGGGCGGCCAGTGGGAGCAGGACTAGTAGAGTGGGAGGAGTTCCACACAGCTTTCCTAGATAGATTTTTCCCTCGGGAACTGAGGGAGGCAAAGATGGCAGAGTTTATGAACTTGAGATAGGGAAACAAAACCGTTGAGGAGTATTCTCTAGAGTTTACCAAGCTGTCTAAGGATGCCCCAGAGATGGTAGCCGAGCTAAGAGCTCGCATGATGAAGTTTGTAAATGGGGTGTAGAACCTGGTTCTCAAGGAGTGCAGGACAACAATGTTGATTAAAGATATGGACCTCTCCAACCTGATCATCTATGCCTAATAGATTGAGGCTAAAAAATTAAAGGACATGGAGCGAAAGAACAAGTGAGCAAGGACTAGCCAGTGAGATTATGTCCATCAGAGGTCTGGCAGTAGTAGCCACCCACAACAGCAGCAGCAGAAAGCCCCAACACCCAGCTCAGCCAGCGCCCTGACCTTTCAGTCCCGCCAGGATCGGAAGGGCGGAGTATCTGGCTCTCATTCCTAGAGCTACGGTGCCAGAAACAAATATCCAACTTGCACTAGGTGTGGCAAGAAGCACGTAGGAGAGTGTCTTCAGGGTCGAGAGGGCTGTTTTAGTTGTGGACAACTTGGTCATCGGCTGAAAGATTGCCCGTCAATAGGACGGGGTATGGCACAATCCACCACATCCTCAGTTCCAATAGGCAGACCAGCTCATTAGGCCAACACATCAGGTACGGATGGCGGTCAGCGCCAAAACTGTTTTTATGAATTGTCTTCTCTTTAGGACCAAGAGAGTTCACCTGACATAGTCACGGGTATATTATGCCTCTTCCATCTAGACGTGTATACCATCCTAGATCCAGGAGCCACCCTTTTGTTTGTGACTCCCTATTTAGCATTCCATTTCAGTATCAGTCCATAGGTCCTCTTAGAACCCTTCTCAATATCCACCCCAATTGGCGAGTCAGTTAGAGCCAGCCGGCTGTGTAGAAACTACCCAATCTCCATCCTGAATAAAGTCATTCCAGCTGATCTCGTGGAGTTAGACATTGTTGATTTTGACCTTATCCTTGGCATGGATTGGTTACACTCTTGTTATTCCTCAGTTGACTGCAGAACTAGAGTTGTCAAGTTCCAGTTTCCAAGTGAACCAGTGTTAGAATGGTCGAGCAGTAGTTCAGTGCCCAAGGATAGGTTTATTTCCTACCTTAAGGACCAGAAAATCATTTCCAAGGGATATATTTATCGACAACATTCTGATATACTCTAGAAATGAGTAAGAGCATGCCAATCACCTAAGATTAGCATTACAGACACTCAGAGATCGCCAATTGTTTTCCGAGTTCAACAAGTGCGAATTCTAGTTAAAGTTCGTGTCTTTATTAGGTCATGTGGTCTCAGGTGAAGGAATTCAGGTTGATCCTCACAGATAGTAGCAGTGAAAGATTGGCCCAGACCTACCTCTCCTACATAAATTAGGAGTTTCTTGGGTTTGGCGGGTTATTACCGACGGGTTGTGGAAGATTTCTCCTCTATAGCATCTCCTATGATTAAGTTAACTTAGAAAAAAGTGAAATTTCAGTGGTCGGACGAGTGTGAGAAGAGTTTCCAAAAGTTGAAGACTCGACTCACTACCGCTCCAGTTTTTACCCTGCCAAAGAGAACAGATGGGTTGGTTGTTTATTGTGATGCTTCTAGAGTTGGAGTCGGATGCGTTTTGATGCAGCGGAACAGAGTGATAGCCTACGCCTCCAGACAGCTCAAAGTTCATGAGAAGAACTATCCAACTCATGACTTGGAGTTGGAAGCGGTGGTATTTGCACTAAAAGTGTGGAGACATTACTTATATGGAGCTCACGTGGATGTTTTTACAGATCATAAGAGCCTTCAGTACATGTTGAGTCAGAAGGACCTAAATCCGTTTCAGAGAAGGTGGTTGGAGCTATTAAAGGACTATGACATGAGCGTGTTGTATCATTTGGTCAAAGCCAATATGGTGGCTGACGCCCTAAGCAGATGGTCTATGGGGAGTGTGGCTCAAATTGAGGAAGGAAAAAGGATCTAGTGAAGGATGTTCACAGACTAGCCCGGTTAGGGGTGCAGTTGGTGGATTAATCCGAAGGTGGTGTGGTAATGCAAAGTGGGTCTAATTTATCATTGCTAGTTGAAGTTATGTCCAGAAAGGATGAAGATCCCATTCTACTTAAACTTAAAGAAGTGGTTCTCAGGAAAGAGGTCGATGCTTTCTCCAAAGGGGGAGATGGTGTGCTCAGTTACCAGGGCAGATTGTGTGTATTGGATGTCGGTGAGTTAAGATAGTAGATATTGGCTGAAGAACATAGTTCTAGATATTCCATCCATCTTGGTGCTACCAAAATATACCATGATTTACGGGATATCTACTGGTGGAACGACATGAAAAGAGATATTGCAGAATTTGTAGCCAAGTGCCCGAACTGCCAGCAAGTTAAAGTGGAACATTAGAGACCAGGAGGAATGACTCAATATATCAACATACCCACATGGAAGTGGTAAGAAGTAAACATGGACTTCACTACGGGTCTACCTCAGACTCATCGACGACATGATTCAATTTGGGTGGTAGTAGACCGGATGACTAAGTCAGCACACTTCCTTCGAGTCAAAACCACAGAATCAGCTGAGGACTATGCCAGACTTTATATTTGGGAGTTAGTCAGACTTCATGGGGTGCCCTTATCCATTATTTTAGACAGAGGTACCCAATTCACCTCTCACTTTTGGAAGTCTTTTCAGAAAGGACTAGGTACCCAGGTCAAGCTTAGCACAACCTTTCACCCGCAGATGGATGGAAAAGTTGAGTGGACTATTCAGACCCTTGAAGATATGTTTAGGGCATGTGTGATCGATTTCAAGGGTAGTTGGGATGATCACTTTCCTCTCATCGAGTTTGCGTACAACAATAGGAACCACTCATGTATTTAGATGGCCCCGTTCGAAGCATTATATGGTAGGAGGTGTAGATCTCCTATAAGGTGGTTTGAGGTTGGTGAAGCTACCTTGATAGGGCCAGACTCAGTTCACGAGGCAATGCAAAAAGTACAGCTTATCCGAGAAAGATTGAAAACAGCTCAGAGCCGTCAGAAATCTTATGCTGATGTGAGGAGAAGAGAGTTGGATTTTGCAGTTGATGATAGGGTCTATCTAGATATTTCACCCATGAAAGGGGTGATCAGGTTTGGGAAGAAAGGCAAACTCAGTCCCAGGTATGTAGGACCCTACAGAGTTTTGAGACGTATCGGTAATGTGGCCTATGAGTTAGAACTACCTTCAGAATTTGCAGCCGTGCACCCAGTCTTTCATGTGTCACTACTGAAGAAGTGCATTGGTGATCCAACTTCAGTGGTGCCACTAGATAGTGTGGAGATAAAAGACAATCTCTCTTATGAAGAGGTTCCAGTTCAGATCCTTGACCGTCAGGTTCGTAAGCTGAGAAACAAAGAAATCACTTCGGTAAAAGTTTTGTGGAGGAATAAGCTAGTTGAGGGAGCCACATGGGAAGCAGAAGAAGACAGACGGCCAGATACCCTCACTTATTCCCTCCTAGTTCAGATCCAGTACTGGGTATTAAATCCTTTCTTAGTATTCTTGTCAGTTTCATACTCATTAGCTCTATTTAGATTCCCGGTGTATATTCTAGTTGCACCAGCTCTATTAGTGCGGTTAAATCCGTTTGTACTCAGTTACTCCTCCAAAAATCAGTTCATAGTCTCAGTTTGGGAATTTCAACTCCTTTCCTAGTTTTATCCTTCATTCGAGGACGAATGATTCCAAGGAGGAGATATTGTAATACCTCAAAACTTTCCTAGACAAAACTCAGATGCATTAACAAAAATCCAGAAAGAAAGCTAGAAAGCTTCGCCTCAGATGACTCACACAAAGGGCCGTGGTTATATCCAACGGACCGTTGTATGAGCCGTTAATGCTCAGTGTACCCCTCCCTCCGAGAAACAATGGGCAGAACAGACAGCCTGTGGAAGCTTCCAAGAGCCGTTGTTCGCACTCGTTGTCAGAAGCATTGACCAAGACGGGAGGACAGAACGGACCGTTGGATCATCCAACGGGTCGTTGTATCTTTCATTGTATGGAGGCCCAGTTTCCCTACCCATTTCAACGAGAGGTACCAATGACCCGTTGGTACTTCTAATGAATCGTAGTAACCTCCCGTGGTTTCAGTCCAGTAAGTCTAGCTTCAGAGATCAGAACAAACGATGGCTTCCAAAGGACCGTTGTTTGAATCAACAGCCCGTTCTGAGGCCCGTTTTATGGCATCGGGCAGTTTTCAGTTCTTTTTGCTGTGGGTATTTTAGTACTTTCCCAGCTCTTTAGTCTTAAAACCCTGTCGTTTTGGGTTCATATAGGAGGGAGCTAAAGGGTTAGAATGACCTTTTCCCTTCATTTTCACTCATTCCCCTTTAGAGCAGAACGTAGAAACTCTGACAGAAAGCACAGAGCAGGAGCAAGGGTTCGAATTTCTTCTAAGTTTTTCTTAGAGATTTTCACCAGAATTTCTTCTACAGGTATGTGGGAATTCAACAATGATATTGTTCTCCCCTTGTGTCCCCCCAAAACCCTCAGTCCGTTCCCTATCAGTTCTAGCCCGGAATTTACAAATGTGAAGATATTGTTATCATACTTTTGGATATTCATATGGAATCTTATTCTATGTTTATTGTAAATGTTTTCCCCCCGTTTGTGACTAAAATAAGTTCCTATTCTAATGAATTAGAATTTTATCCCTAACTTTTGAAGCAGAAACTAGAATCCTGCATATGTACTGAATTATTGAATTGTACTTGAATTTTCCAAAGTTAAGGAATTCCTATACTATTTGTATGTATAAAAAAACTCAGCCTAAATTATGATTTTCAGTCTCATTCAGAAACTTATACACTCAATATTACTCAGGAATGTCAGTCTAGTCACAATCAGTTTTCCTAGCAATCTCAGTGTTAGTCAAAAATGTTGGCTGATCAGTTTGACTACAAAAATCCTTGAGGTGTCTGTGATATCTCCCAGTTATTAGAATCAGACTTAGAACTCAGTTTCATTGGTACACTATGCGGTCATTACATTTTAGATAAACAACTCTGACTAGCCCTAGGACCCCAGTTCCAGATTTTAGTTTGTTCTTTTGACAGTTTTGACGCTTGAAGATAAGAAGCTCTGTCCAGTCTTAGAACACTATTTACTTAACCCGGTACAATAAGACGCTTAGGGTACTTCCAGATAAGTATCTTTGACTTAGTATTGGGCCCCAATTTCGAGCTATCAACTTGGCACATACTTTTATGCTGTATCGTTTCATGATGCAGTCGTAGGTTCTCAGATCAGCATCATTAGTTGTTGTAATTCAAATCCTCCTCAGCAACAGAAGTGTGAGTCCTCATATTTCGAGAGCATTGTTCCATTCTTTTAGTCATTTCATTACTTTCAGTTAAACTTAGAGTTAGCTGGGGGCTTGTCCCTGCAACTCATCAGTTAGATGGCTTTCAGACACAGACTCGATATCAGACTTTCAGACCGTTAAGATGTTTTAAACATTATGTTTTGGTTTTAGTTTTTCTTAAGTATTTTATGTTATTATTTCCAAGCTTCCTCTATGCATGTTTTACTCAGAATAATAGTGTATGATAGACCTGGGGTTGACTTGGGGTTACTTGTGACTCCAAGTACCGTGTTCCATCCAGGGTGTAGACTAGGTTTAGAGTATCCTCAGAATGTCTAAAATCCGCATCGAGTAGAGTTAGCTGATCAGTTTGACACGAAATCCTTGAGGTGTCTATGATACCTCCCAATTATCAAAATCAGACTCAGAACTAAGTTTCATTGGTCCATTAGGCGGTCATGACATTTCAGATAAATGGCTCTAACTAGCCCTAGGACCCCAGTTCCAGATTTTAGTTTGTTCTTTAGACGGTTACAACGCTTCCAGATATGCAACTCTGACTAGTCTTAAAACACCAATTACTAAATCTAGTCTGATAAGATGCTCAGGGTACTTCCAGATAAGTATATCTGGCTTAGTCTTGGGCCCCGGTTTCGAGCTATCAGATTGGTAGTAGTAGTCATGTTAGGACCATTTAGTAGGAGTAGGACTTAGCACCTAAAGGGGTCGGGGTTCCAGCACCCAGGTTCCCAAAACTACGTTGCCACCGTAGGTTACAGTTTTATTGGCCTCATGGCCCCAGACAGTGATCTCACAGTCCATGCCTTTATACCCTGGCAAGGTATATTGGGTCCTACATGTGGGGTGTATACATCGGACTCCACGTCTACCTCACGTGGTTATATGTCAGTTACAAACTCTCCCACTAGTCAGCTCAGTCCAGTTTCAGATTAGTCAGTTTAGTTCATAACAATTCAGTTAGTTCAGTTCAGTGTAGTATCTCAGACTCAGTATTTCGGACTTAGGGCATGTCTCTAACCACCAGATAGGGTCATATTTTACCATCTCTCTTTACTTCAGTTGTTTCAGTTTTGTATATTAGTTGGTTATTGTATGTCATTTCAGTTCAGTCAATTATATTCAGCATTATGTTTTCTCTCACTTACTCAGTACATTCAAAGTACTAACGCATATTTTTATGTTGTAACATTTCATGATGCAGCCGTAGCTTCTAAAATCAGCATCATTAGTCGCCGCAGTTCAGATCCTCCTCAGCAGCAAAAGTGTGAGTCCTCATCTTTCGAGGGTGTTATTTCATTCTTTCAGTCATTTCATTACTTTTAGTTAAACTTAGATTTAGCTAGGGGCTTATCCCAACAACTCATCAATTAGATGGCTATCAGACACAAACTCGATATCAGACTTTCAGATCGTTAAGATGTTTTAAACTTTACGTTTCAGTTTTAGTTTTTCTTAAGTGTTTTATGTTATTATTTCAAAGCTTCCGCTATGCATGTTTTACTCATAATACTAGTGTATGATAGACCAGGGGTTGACTTGTGGTTACTTGTGACTCCAAGTACCGTTTTTCATCCGGGGTGTAAACTTTGGGCGTGAAAATGAGGCCGTGCAGAAGGTTCAACTTATCAGGGAACGACTACAAACAACTCAAAGCAGACAAAAATTGTATGTAAATGTAAGAAGAAGGGAGCTGGAGTTTGCGGTGGATGATTGGGTACACTTGAAAGTATCACCTATGAAATGAGTAATGAGATTCGGAAAGAGAGGGAAGCTCAGTCCTAGGTATATTGGCCTTTACAAAATATTGAGACGCATTGTCTATATGGGTTACGAGATGGAGTTGCTTGTAGAGTTAGCATCGGTGCAGCTAGTCTTCCATGTTTCCTTATTTAAGAAATGCATCGGTGAATAGACCTCAGTAGTACCTCTAGAGAGTGTTGGTGTAAAGGACAACCTCTCTTATGAAGAAGTTCCAATTCAGATCCTAGACCATCAGGTTCGCAAGCTGAGAAACAAGGTGGTCGCTTCCATAAATGTCTTATGGAGGAACCAACTAGTTGAGAGAGCTACATGGGAAATAGAAGTAGACATGATGAATAAATACTCTCACTTATTCTCTTCCAGTTCAGCTTTAGCATCAGGTACTAAATTCCTCATTAGTACCCTATTCAGTTCCATACTTGTAAGCCCTATTCATGTTTAAATGTGCATCCTAGTTGTATAATTTCAGTAAGTATGTCTATCTCAGTATGAAGTCAGTCACTCCTTCAGTAATGAGCTTATAGCTTTTAGTTCGGGATTGCAGCTCTTTCCCCAGTCTTTCAGCTTATTTAGCCTTCATCCGAGGATGAATGATCCCAAGGGGGAGATATTGTAACACCCCAAAAGTTTCTTAGACCAAACCCTGACTTATAATGAAAAACCAGAAGGGAACTAGAAAATATTTGCCTAAAAAAGACTCAACCAACGAGTCATTTTCGGTAATGACGACCTGTTGTGTGAGTCATTGTCAGCCCCTGCAGATTTTTCCCTAGATTCACTGAGCCACACAAAGACCCATTGCTTCTAGTAATGGGACATTGTCTTGATCCGTTGGTGGTAGTCTAGAAACATGTCAGAATGGCCCTCCAAACAACGAGTTGGACAACGAGTTGTTGTTGGATATAACGACTCATTGTAGGGAGCCATTGGAGGAAAGTTACAACCCCTTCAATAGCAAAAGTTGGTGCTAATGACCCGTTGTTTCTTATAACGGGTCATCCTGTCAGTCTGTTGGGGGATATCTAGAATCTAATCAAAACTCTTCCAATGATAAAGAATGGAAATAATGACCCGTTTTCCCATCCAACGAGTATTGTTCCTAACCATTGGTCAAACCCTAAGATCCTTCAATGATTCTCTAGTAGTGACAACGAGCAGCGACAACGACCCTTTATATCAACCAATGAGTCATTGTGTCATTCGTTGTTCAATTCTAGTATGTACGATTTTTAGACCTAGGACCAATAACTGGTCCCAACAGGTCGTGGTAATAACCAACGACCCATTTTGTGACCCGTTGGATCCCGACAACCAGTTTTCCAGACTTTTCCTCAGGGGCATTTTTTAAATTTTCTGTTATTTTAATGCCTAAAATACGTGGTTTAGGGTGCAGTTTGAAGGGAATTTAGGGGAGTTGATCGAATATTCCTCTCATTCTCTCCTAAACTCACAGAAACAGTATGAAGATAGCACAAACAACCTATTCCAAGCGAAAATTAGAGACTCAATATTCTTCTCAAATTCTCAAGGATTTTCCTAGGGATTCTTCCACAAGTATATGGGATTCCAACAAGGAAATTTCTTTCACCATTGCATTCGAAATTTCTTATAGAAATCCTATGAATTCCAGCCCTATAGAAGATCGAAACTAGGGTTTTCTTCAGACAACTTATGAATTCTGTTATAATTTTTAACATTTTTCAAAGATTATTACCAATTTTAATTCATGCCTTGGTATCATTCTCATGAGTTGGTAATTTACCAACTCAGTAGGCTCTTAAGCATGAGTTTTAGCTTAATTTTCAAGTCATTTAGATGAATTTTATTCCCTTTTTGCCTTTTTATGTGCAGGTACCTGATTTGAAGAGAAAGAGCATGAATTGGAGTAAAAAGGATGAATTTAGGTGAAAACTAGCGCTGCACCGAAGGATACTAGCAAAACGCCGGTCAATTGCAGGAAACCACTAGTTTGAGGAGAAAATGCAACCGGCAGCCCATGGACATCAATCGGCAACTCACTGGTTCCATCGCCGACAGATGTTGAATCTTACTGACCAAAGAGGAAATTAACCGGTGGATCGTGGATGGAAACTGACGAACCACAGAAGACATCGATGAAAGGCCCTAGAACGTCACTAGATCACAGAAGAAAATGAACGGCGGCTCGCGGATTGCAACCGGTAAATCATCAATTTTGTTGCAAATGAAAAAATGCATGAAAAGGGGTAATTACGTCTAGCACAGAAAAAGAGGAGATTGGTTGCCTTATTTTTGTATATAGTCTAGAAGAAAGTACTCTGTACATATCTTTACACATTCCTTTTGCTTGGGAAAAAGACCTATTGGAGAAAAAAATTAAATATTTCTCTGTCATGACCCGAGTCTATACCCTGGACGGGACACGGTACTTGGTGCCACAAGTGACCCCAAGCTAACCCATGGTGTATCATTACACTATAATTTGAGTAAACATAAGCGGAAGCATTATGAAAATTTAAATCATTCAATAAAATATACTGGTTAAAAAGAGTCATATATCTGAAAACAATACTGAATAACTGTGTATCAAAGCCACTACTAACTGATGAGTTGTTGGGACAAACCCCCGGCTAACTCTAAAATCTGACTGAAAAAACTAGCTGAAATACAAACTTCATACTTAGAAGATGAGGAGTCACTGAACAATGTAGTTGATATCGTGTGAGGGAACTACTGACGATGCTGGGACTGAGAACCTGCACCTATACCATAATATGATACAACATGGAAAGTATAAGTTAGCACTTTGAATGTACTAAGAAGTGAGAGATACAATAAGCATGACGAGATAAATAACTGAACTGAAATACATGAAATGACCAACTGAATACGGTAAACTGATAAAAACAGAACAATAACTGATATGGTCAATAATGACCCTGGATGATGGTCATAAACATGTCCTGGAACGGAGATACTGAGCTGAGCTACACTAAACTGAACTGAGATTGTACTAACAAGTGGAAGAGTCTACAACCGAAATATAACCATGTGAGCTAAATGTGGAGTTCGATGTATACGCCCCATCGGTAGGACCCAATATACCTTTCCAGGGTATAAAGGCATGAACTGTGAAATCACTGTTTGGGCCCATTTGGGCTAAATAACCTACCGTAGTAACGTAGTTCTGGAAACCTGGGTGCGATGGAACCCCAACCCTTTCGGTGCTAAGTCCTACTCCTACCTGATAGTCATAATATGACTACTAAGCTGATAGCTTAAAGCTAGGGCCTAAGACTAATTCAGGGATACTTATCGGGAAGTACCTTGAGAGTCTTATCGGACCGGATAACTGTAACTGATGTTCTAAGACTGGCCAGAGCTATTTATCTTGAAGAATCATAACCATCTAGAGAACAAACTGAAACTGATACTGGTAGTTCTCAGACTGGTCAGAGCTGCTCATCTGGAAGCGTCATAATCATCTATAGGACTAACTGATAACTAGGAGGCATTACTAACACCTCAAGAACTGACTATAGTAAAACTGATCAGCTGACACTACTAAAAGATGCTGAAGATACTAACATTTTGACAGAGACTGAACTAGCATGCAACTGACTGAGAATTCATATAATAGTAATAACATGGGAATTCCAACACTGATAGAGTCAAGCAACATTAATGTCTAATCAATCAAGCAAGACCCTAATTACTGTATTCAAGAACTAGGGCTAAAATCATTTTACAAGAAACAAGTATCAACACAATCACTAAGTAGTGGAAATATAGTAACAAATAATATGAACAATATTCCACATGAGTTAATAGAAATTTGACTGAAAATTTACCCTAATTCGAAATCTCAGGGCTAGAAATATAGGAGATTATGGAAGGGTATGTGGGAATTCAACAAGGGAATTGTTCTTCCCTTGTGTCCCAAAACCCTTCCCTAATCTCCTACTAGTTCTAGCCTCGAGATTTAGAATTAGAGTAAATTTTCAGTTAGATTCTGATTAATTCATGTGGAATGTTGTTCATATTATTTGTCGCTATATTTCCACTACTTAGCGATCGTGTTGATACTTGTTTTTTGTAAAATGATTTTAGCCCTAGTTCTTGAATGCAGTAATTAGGGTCTTTCTTAATTGATTAGACATTAATGTTGCTTGACTCTATCAGTGTTGTAATTCCCATGTTATTACTATTATATGAATTCACAGTCAGTTGCATGCTAGTTCAGTCTTAGTAAAAATGTTAGTATCTTCAACATCTTTCAGTAGTGTTAGCCGATAAGTTTGACTATAGTCAGTTCTTGAGGCATAAGTAATGCCTCTCAGTTATTAGTTATCAGTTAGTCCTTTAGACAGTTACGATGCTTCCAGATAAGCAGCTCTGACCAGTCTAAGAACTACTAGTATCAGTTTTAGTTTGTTCTCTAGACAGTTACAATACTTCCAGATAAGCAACTCTGGACAGTCTTAGAACATCATTTATAGTTATTCAATCTGATAAGACTCTCAGGGTACTTCTAGATAAGTATCCATAACATAGTCTTAGGCCCCAACTTCGAGCTATCAGTTTAGTAGTCATATTAGGACTATCTATTGGGAGTAGGACATAGCACCGAGAGGGCCAGGGTTCCAGCGCACCCAGGTTCCCAAAACTACATTGCCACCGTTGGTTATTTAGCCCAAATGGGCTCAGACAGTGATTTCACAGTTCATGCCTTTATACCCTGGCAAGGTACATTGGGTCCTATCGATGGGGCATATATATCGAACTCCACATTTAGCTCACGTGGTTATATATCAGTTATAGACTCTTCCACTTGTCAGTACAGTCTCCTTTTAGTTTAGTGTAGCTCAACTCAGTATCTCCATCTAGGACATGTTTATGACCATCAACCAGGGTCATTATTGACCATATTACTTATAGTTCAGTTTTTATCAATTCAAAGTATTTAGTTGGTCATTTCATGTATTTCAGTTCAGTTATTTATTTCATCATGCTTATTGTATCTCTTACTTACTTAGTACATCCAAAGTACTGATGCATACTTTCCATGCTGTATCATATCATGATATAGACATCGTCAGTAGTTCCCTTAGATGATATCGGAAGTAGTGTTTGTTGAGTCCTCATCTTTCGAGGAAGAAATTTGTATTTAAGCTAGTTTCTTTCAGTTAGATTTTAGAGTTAGTTGGGGGCTTGTCCCAGCAACTCATCAGTTAGTAGTGGCTTTCAGAGATAGTTATTCAGTATTGTTTTTAGATATGTTAACTCTTCTTAAACCAGTGTATTTTCTTGAATGATTTATATTGTCATAAATCTTTCGCTTACGTTTACTCAGTTTACTAGTGTAATGATAGTCCATGGGTTAGCTTGGGGTCACTTGTGGCACCAAGTACCGTGTCCCGTCCAGGGTATAGACTCGGGTTGTGACATTCTCTCTCCTATTTTCACCTTCTTCCTTAGCAAGATATAAACATTGTTGCAGAAATATTTTAAGTTTGATTTGCTTTCTCTTAGTAATGAAATCATTGAGTTTATTAATGAATATGCTCTTTAGTTTGCATGAGTAGCTAAATCATCAGCTAGAGGTGTGTGATGATTGGTGTTTAATCAGATTGGGTATTGCTAGATTCATCTTAATATTGTTTAATTAGTGTAAATCTGTTGAATTCTCTTAAAATTATAATTGATTGTCCATAGTTGCAAATATGAGTTTGGTTTTCTTACTTGATTTTCGCTTGAAAAAGAAGAATTAAGTATTGAAGGAGAATTTTATAGTGAGAATGGATGTGATTTTGTGGGGTTGGTCTAGAAATAGCCAAAACCCACATTTATAATTCTAATTAGTGGTTGATAGCTAGAAATAGCTCAGCTACTAATTCAAACTATATTGGGCTAGTTGGATTATGTCATGAGGTTCAAAAGGACTCGAGAAAAAGGCACCCAATAGGTTAAAAAACATCAGGCGCCCTCGCGTCCAAAGTTATTTACACTTATTCGCAATAATTTGATGATCTAGCATATTCTAATCTGATTAGCACCCCATCTACAGCACACCTCTAGTCTTTACTCAGCATTGTCTCTCCATTTTGGTTATTTCACTATCTTGGTTAGCTAATTAAGAATCTACAACATTATTGACTTTATTTCCCCCCCAAAAATTTACTATTTCATTTCTCTTGGTTTGATGCCAGTTAATTCAAATTTCCTAAACAACGCTTGTGCAAACCATTCACTAGTCTTTGTGGGATTCGACCTTGACATTCATTGGGAATATTTATTTTGAGTAATGACCGTTTACGCTGTCTCGTTAAGAGGGGTGTAGGTTGGATATTATCAAAAATGATACCATTGCTGGGGACTAACACTTGATATCCTTGAGTTGTTTGGTAATGATTTGATCTTGTATCTTAGTTGTTTGACTTTTTTCTTGCTATTGTCATTAGGGAGAATTTATATGAGACAACATTCGCAAGCGGGAGATAGTTTAGTTGAATGAAACATGGAGCACGATGAAGATAACCCCATTATGCCTTAGGTTGCAGGGGCCATTCGCCTACCAGCTACGGTGGGGAATGCAGTGTTTCACGTCACTAGTACGATGTTACACTTATTGCAGATGAAAGGACTCTTCGGGAGTAAACTAAGTGAGGATGTGAATCGCCATTTGAGGAATTTCTTAGAGATTTGCCAGCCTTTTTACATAACAAATATAATTCAAGAGTCTATCAGGTTGAGGCTCTTTCCATTCTCCCTAACGGGAGAGGAAATTATGTGGTTGGAGGAGCTACCTCGGGGTTGTATCACCTCATGGAAAGAGTTGATAGAAGAATTTTTGGATCATTTTTTCCCTCCCTAAAAATGTTGCAGCTGAGGGATGATATTTCAAACTTTAGGCAAGAGTCAGGTGAGCCTTTGCATGAAGCATGGCTTAGGTTTAAGAAAAAGTTGTCTGTTTGCCCTAACCATGGTCTCCCCGATGGAGTACTCCTTTAAAGGTTTTTATTGAGCTTCAGACTCCATCAATAAATCCGTTGCCAATAATCTAGCTGGAGGATCAATCATGGATCAGATGTATGGTTTAGCTAAATCCCTCTTGGATAGAATGACGAAGACGAATAGGGCGTGGTATAGGAGGGAGACTAATGTATCGCCACATGATGTTGGTTCTAGTATGCTAACAGTTGAAATGAGAAAAAGAGATGAAGAACGAGATGAAAATCTTGCTAAAATAATAACTCAGCTGGTTTTAATGGCTAAGCATGTGATGGGAGCCAGGCCTAAAGTTGTAAATGCTGTGGAAAAGCAATGTCCAATGCATTTTGAAGGGGAGTCATCGCCACCAAGATACGAAAAGGAGTGCCAATATGTGGAAAATCAGATGGGGGCTTCTCAACCCAGGTATCAAGGGACCAATGAAGGCCCTTGGCGCCCACGGGAAGAGAACCAAGGTTGGAGGAACCATGACGCACAAGGGTGGCCTATCGAAATGAGAGATGGGGCAATAGAGAGAAAAATCATGAGGGGGACCTCTATCATCGAAGCTCGAATCCATATGTTCCCCCTCCTAATGCTGAGAATGCCCAAGCTCAATCGGGTGTGAGCGATGTAGGGAACTAAAAAATCAAATAGATGTTGACAAGGGTTGTCAAGAAAGTTGAATCAACTAACGACGGGGTCAAGGAACTAAAAGGGGAGGTGTTTAAACTTGCCAAAATGGTGAGTTCACACTCAGCATCCATAAAACATTTGGAAGACCAAATGAACCATATATCCTCTCAAATGAACCCCATAATAATGGGAACACTTCCTAGTGATACAATGCTAAATCCAAAGCAGGATAGTCAATGAATGGCCATTGTCATGAGAAGTGGTAAGATGCTTGGAGATGCGAGCGTTAAGCCCAAGGAAGTTGTTTCCCCTAAGGCAAGTGATGCAAAAGAATCAGATGCAGTGCCACAAGAACCAATTGGTTGTGATAATGTTGAGGATGAAGGTGAGGGAGATGTTGATGAGATTCCCTCAAATTATAAAGAAGGAGATGCAAGCATAAAGGCCTCAAGTGAGAAAGAATAAGATCCAAGAGTTTCACCTCCTTATCCACAGTTGTTAGCCATGAAGAAAAAGGACGATCAGTTCAGCAAGTTTATCAACATGTTCAGTAAATTGTCCATAAATATACCATTGGTAGATTCTTTACTTCAAATATCCAAATAAGCAAAGTTCATGAAATAGCTTCTGAAGAAGAAGAAGGTTGTAGATGTGGGCACCAGAGAGATAACACATCATTGTAGCGCTATGATGATGAGCAACCTTTCCCCAAAACAAGAGGATTCGGGAGCCTTCACAATCCCTTGCACTATTGGGTTGTGTGTGTTCATGAAAGCACTTTCTAATCTTGGGGCGAGTATAATTCTAATGCCCCTCATAATCTTCAAGAAATTGGGGCTTGGGTATACCAAACCTCCCTTAATGAGGTTGTTAATTGTTGATTGCTCTATCAAGAAATCAGTGGATGTGTTTTAAAAGATGCATTAGTGAGGGTAGATAAGTTTAGTCTACCAATTGATTTCATAGTTCTTGACTATGAAATGGATTTAGAAGTTCCAATCATTTTGGGGAGACCATTGCTCGCCGCGGGCAGAGCCTTGGTATATGTGGAGCTAGGTGAGCTAAAGTTTCGGGTTGGAGGTAAAGAGGTTACCTTCAAGGTGTGCCAATCCACTAAACCTCCTGATGAATACAAAGTGATTGGAGTGCTGAATGAAGAGAATGAGTACGGAGGAGTTGATATGGAGGAGGTTGATTCAGAGGATGATTCTCCAGAGAATGAATTCTAAATGAGAGATACGTCGTGGCACGACGTTAACTAAAGCGCTTCTTGGGAGGAAACCCAAGTATTTTCTTTTTAATGTTTTAATGTCATTGTTGTTCTTCATTTTGTAGGACTAAGTAGGTGAGAAGCAAGGAGGAGGAGCACAAAACAAGTAAGGCACTGCGCTAGACCAATGAATCGCCGGTCCAGATGCGCGAATCGCGCATCCTTAATTCATGGAAGCAGAAACCTGGGAACAAATTGGTCAAACCGGTGAGACACCAATGGAATGCCCATACTAGTTTGCAAACTGCCGCTTGACCGTCGGCTCAAGTTAGAATACTTAAGAAGTTGGGGCACGAATGCTGATCCACCGGCAGAATACAGAACCCAATCCGCGAACTGCCGGTCAATCGCTGGATATGAAGTAGAGAACTAGGCATCGATTTAGGTCAGTAGTGCTTAAGTGATGAACCAATAGTGAAACGCTGATGTAGGTATGTGCCTTGTTTTAAATTTTTGACAAACTCATTGACCAACCCGACCTGGATCCCTTTATAAGCCGCCCTAATCAGACAATTTCCCTCTTTATTCTTCCAAAATCCCTTTTCTCTCCCACTTTTCAACACTTCCCCATACACCTTTTCATCTTCCCAACACCCCTCTTCCCCACTCACTTTTTCATATTCCAACACTTCCCTTTTCCCACTCCTTGCTCCATTTAATAACCATTGAACCTCCACCTTTTCCTAAAACAATCCCTTTCACCTTCCCTCACCTATAAAAACCCCTCTAACCCATTTCCTTTATCTCACTCTCACTACCATCCTACTCACTGATAACAAGTTTCACTCTTTACCATTATTGAGCTAATTTTAAGTGTCCATATCTCTCATCTGCTCTAAAGTTTTGTGCCCTCGTAAAATGCTCTTAACACTTTAATATTGTTACAAGTTATAGTCTTGGTGCATATAAACTTTGTTGTAGCATGTTTCTCCCTTCTTTTTACTGCCCCTTTCCCCCAACATTTATATTATTGTGCTTATGCATGATGAATGTGGTTGATTGATACCATGTGAAATTTGTGGGGTAGTACGGGCCTGATGCTTAAATGGGTGTGGGGAAATGATTGCTCTTGTGTAGTTTAGTGGGGTGAAGTCTGCGTAACCCCAAGGGATGAAAAGGATCCTTTTTGCCCGATGATAGATCGGGTGACGCCATTCTTAAGGGTAAATCATCATTTTATTCCTTTTTATTTAGGTAGGTAATGCTTATAGAAGTTATGAATGAATTTTTTTGATAGTTTAATGTTGGAGTGCATTTTGAGACAATGGGGACGACGACCATCGGCAAATCGCCGGTCAGGTTTGGCGAAATGCCGATAAAATGCAAGCCCGGGTAGAAATAGCTCTAGGCTACTATTTTGACCTTGTATCACATCGGTGCTTCACGGATCAAGACCAGTGGCTCGCCGATGAGTCACTGGTGGAAACTTCCCTGCCCAATTTTCTGCTCACTATCAGCGGTCTGCAGATCACCTCTTGCAATTCGCCGAAATTTTGCCAGTGCTGCCAGTTCCTTCATGATAATTCCTCCTCTTGTTTATCATCTAATTTTAGAATAGTTGTTTGTTTTTTTCATTTTATCATTAGAAAAACATAAAAAGAAACATTATGGGTGGCACTAATATCGTTTTGCAGAAAATGTCTTCATCCAGGAACCCCAACAAGGGCAAGGCTCTAGCCTCCTCTTCCACAAAAGGAAAAGGAAAAGCAAAGGCATCCAAAACACCCACCAACTCTCAAGAAGCCATAATGTTATGTGTGCCCCACATCAAGGGGAACTACGCCATTTGTAGGGGCCATTTGATCATCGTGGAGAAAAGATTTGATTTGGTAGGGCTACGAGGTGATCTTTCCAACATCACAGCGCAGTTCACTAACAGTGGCATGCTTTCACCAATCCTCTCCCAGATTACTATCCCAGCTTAGTCCCGGAGTTTTACGCCTCCTCCTAGGCGAGGCAGGAAAGCACAAGGGCAAGGTGGATGAATTTCCCTGCCTAGCTTCAGTTATGGTGCGAGGGGTGGAGGTCGACATTACTTCTACAGCCATCAATTATTCTTTTTGGGAGGCCTAGCTTGACACCTTCTTGGAATATATGGCCAGAATTGCTGACAAGGAGAACCAATTCTCATGGATAGCCCCTATCATTACTGCAGACACATCCTTATAGGATACTATGGGCGGAGAAATTTCTTGCTATGACCTCAAATTTGAGGCCATGTTGTGGATAGACTTCATTTGTGGTCGGATCATACCTTCAAAGAATGAGCAAGGGGTCAGCTTCGAAGCATCTATCCTTATCGCCTGCATCATGAAAGTTGTCCATGTAAACCTTGGGGATATTGTGGATCTACAAATGAAGAGGAAATCAAGGCAAACCAGCATCTCCATGTCATATGATGTGCTCATTTCTCAACTTTTCTTTGCAAAAAAAAGTGCCATTGTTCCCAGATGAGACCTCTAGTCCATCTTCAGGTGTAATCACAATAGATCGCAAAAGGGATACAGATGAACCTAAGGTCAAGCGAAAGCGGATGCAGGCCTTTTATTTGATAGAAGGTTCTTTATCTCATGGTTTTGAGCAGTCTCCACGAGCCCCTGATTTGAACATGCCCCACCCAGAGGCATCGGGCCAAACCTCCGGTGACATACATCTTAGGGGAGCATCACCCTCCTCAAACATCCTCCCAACCAAGTGGTCTCCACAATCTTGTGGAAATGACCAACTCTCACAAGAACCATCTTCGAAAGTAGGCTTAGAGCTTCCCTACCCTCATCTCCAAAATGGGGAAAAGGGAAATGAAGTCCCTGTACGTGAGTTTTACCACATTATGCAAAAGGGTAGATGTTGTGGAGGGAGCTTTCACTTCTCTCTGAACTGAAGTAAGGGAATGGAAAAGTCGAACGTCCATGGAGGTGCCTGACTTGAGTGCTCTTGATGCCACAATGGCTTCCCTTTCTACAATTCGAGGCTCCATTGATGATTTTTTTGAGGGCTTAGGAGATGAAGCAGAAGATCTGGGTGAGGATGGCCTTGATGGAAAAGTAGGAGCTGGTGCTGCTGATGATGTGGATGAAGAGGAGTGACCCACTCAGGGAGTTCTCACCCCTTTATTTTGCATGCTTACATTGGGGACAATGTAATATTTGAGTTAGGGGTGGGATGAGTGTTTTCCTAGGTGGTTATTTGTGATTTATTTTGTTTATGAATTGATGTAGCCCTTGTCAGGCTTTTGTCTTAAATCTTGTGAGGAGATATGAGCCTTTGTCGGGCTTATTTTAGCAACGTTGATGATTTCCCTTGCCTAGGACTGGGTATATTTTGGTTCAAACCGAAAAAATAGACCGAACTGAATTTTTTTAAATTTTGATTTCAGTTTTTCCAGTTTTTTGGTCGGTTTCAATTTTTGATAAAATAATTTTAGTTATTCGGTTTGATTTTTGGTTTGTGCATAACTTAATTCGGTTAACCAAATTAACTGAACTGTTCTACCCATATATAGCCAGCCGCCCAACCAAATACCAGGTACCAGACCCACTATTACTCTATTATTCTATTATCCAAGCCCACAACACACTAAACCAATAGTCCAATACCTTATCTAATATATATCCTATTCTATAAGCACTAAGAAGTAACCGGTAAGCCTAAGCCACTAGTCAAATAGTACGCCTAAGAACTAAGAAATCAGTTCCTAAATCTAAATTCCCTAATTTCCTAGGAACTCCAAACTCCAAAGAGTCAGATTCAATATGCGACAGACTATGGTGGGCGACTGGCTGGTGTGCTCGATCTCTATTCTCGACGGGCGACGCACGTCGGGACAAAGTACGAAGTCGATTTGAAGAAGAAGTGAAGTCAAATTGAATAATAAGTATGGGATCGTGGGCTCGATCTTGATCCTCTTTGTGTCAAGTAAGTATATCCATTCTCAAGGTCTTAAAAGTCGATGGTTGCTTACTTGATTATTAGATAATCTAGATGGTTGCCTCTGCCTGTGTATTCTGTAAGACTGTAAGTCTGTAACTGTTAGTCTATTAATGTTTCCATAGTACTTACCTATCTAATAACATAGATTAAGTACTTATTAGTTATTATTTTGATTTTGACCAAAACTTAGTCCTAAAATCCATTGGTAATTTCCACAAAAAAATTATTACATATATTCTCAAAAATTAATTTTCGATATATATAGCTTCTTTTTTCAGCATCACTTTCAGAAAACCTCTTTAAAAACTAAACCAAAACAAACTCCAAAACAAACATTGTTACTGCTTGTCTGCTCCTAGTCCTACTCTACTTGGATTAATTGATATAATCATATAGTACAAATTCCTCTGCAACTGTTACTTATTAGGTTACTACTCTGTAACTATTAATATCAAGAAAGTATACTGTATATCCCATCATCATAGAAATCATTAGTTTATTCTTAGTATTTGTTTTCACTTTTCAATTTTCCTATATCATAGATGGCAGAAAATAAAAGTAGAGTAAGTGAAGGTGGAGCTTCAAATGAAAGCAATCAAAGCATACCTAACACTTTATCTACAAATGAATTTGAAGCTGAAGCTGAAGCTTCAAAGAAAATAAAAGTAATGGAACCTAGAACTGATTGTTGGAAGCATTTTGAGTTCATTTACAAAAGAGGAGCTTCTAAAGCAAAATGTGAATATTGTGGAAGAACTTATAAAGCCTCTACAAAAGGTAATGATACTTCGTCAATGAATAACCATTTGAAAAAGTTTCCAAAACTTTCCCGTCCCATAGATGGTAGTCAAACATTAATAAATTTTCAACCATCTTCAACGGAAGCAAAAGAAGGGTTGATTAGCACTTGAAAATTTGATCAAGCATTAAGTAGGAGAGCTTTAACCCGAATGATAATTATTGATTAGTTGTCGTTTAGTTTTGTTGAGAAGCAAGGTTTTAAGAATTTTATGAGAGTCACAGTGCCACCATTCCAAATTCCTTCTCGTAGAACCTTGACAAGGGATTGCTATGAACTCTATCATGAAAAAAGACAACTTTTGAAGAGGGTTTTCAAAGAAGCACGTCCAAAAATTTGTCTTACGATAGATACTTGGACATCTATATAGAGAATTAACTACATGTGTCTAATCGCTCACTTTATTGATAGAAGTTGGACATTGCACAAAAGAATAATAAATTTTTGTCCTATTTCTAGTCATAAGGGTGGTGATATGGCTGCTTGCATTACTAATTTTTTTCTGGAATGGGGTTTGGATAATGTGTTTACTATTACTGTTGATAATGCTAGTTCCAATGATGATACAGTGAAAGAAATGTCTAAACAATTGAGTAATTGGGGAACTAATATATTGGATGGTAAACACCTTCATGTGAGTTGTATGGCACTTATCCTTAATCTTATTGTGCAAGATAGGTTGAAGGAAATTGGTGATTCCATCAAGCGAGTGAGACAAGCCGTGATATACATTAGACAATCTCCTGCAAGAACTAAAAAGTTTAAAGAATGTTGTGAATCTCAGTTGATAACTTGCAAGAAATCTTTATTCTTAGTTGTTTCTACTCGATGGAACTCTACATATTTGATGCTAGAAGCAACACAACATTTTGAGCTTGCATTTGAAAGATATAGTTTTTTTGATAATGGATTCTTGGATTATCTTCGTACTTGTCTTTGTGAAGATGGAACTCATGCAGGTGTCCTCACAAGTGTTTATTGGGATAATGTGAGGACAAGGGTAAAGTTTCTTGAAACTTTTTATCAACTTACTTTGAACGTCTCTGGTTTAAATTATGTCACTTGCAGTGTGCACTTTGTGAAAATTGCTGAACTTGATCTTATTTTGAAAGAGTTGAAGGAAAATTAGGATGCTAGTTTGAAAGCAATGACTGAAAAAATGAAAGAAAAGTTCAAAAAGTATTAGGGTGAACCAGAAAAAATGAAAAAAATGATCTTTATTGCATCTGTGTTGGATCCCTGTAACAAGCTTTATTATGTTCCTTTTGTAATAGTTGATATGTTTGGGCAAGGTCCTGGGAAGAACCTAATTGGTGAAGTGAATGCATATATCAGATCTTTGTGTGATTATTATGTTAAGAAAGGATCAAAAGGCTCTTTGTTTACAACATCTTCACCTACTTCATTTAGCAACTCATTGGGGACATCTAGTGTAAGTAGTTATGGAAAATTTCAAAAAAGAGGAACAATGAGAACGAAACACACTTTGAGAGGCATAAGGAGGTTAGTGGAGGTACAAATAGTAAATCAGAGTTGGAAAAATATCTTGGTGAAGATGTTGAGACAGAGGCAGATGATTTTGATATATTGATTTGGTGGAAAGTTAATGAGCCGAGTGGAAAGTTAATGAGCCGAGATTTCCCATTCTTGCTGAGATGACTCATGATGTGTTAGCCAATTCCATTTCAAATGTTGCATCAGAATGTGCATTCAGCACAGGAGGTCATGTTCTTGATCCCTTTAGGAGTTCATTGACTCCTAAGCTAGTTCAATCTCTTATCTGTCTTCAAGATTGTCTTAGAAGTGAACATATTCCTATTATAGTCTAGGAAGATTTAGAGTTTCTTGAGCAACTTGAACTTGGTAAGAATTTTTTATTTTGTGTTCATACAAAATAATTTTCTAGCTATGTTGCATAACAAGTTCTTTCATTTTTTTAGATATGGCTAGTAGTGGAAATGCATCTATTATTATTGATATTTAGTTACAACTACCAACTAGTGACATGTGTGGTAAGTAGAAAATTTCTATATATAATAACTTGTTTAGAAATTTTATATATCCTAGATTTATTTTACTATAACTTGTATTTGACATATAACTTTGTTTTATTTTGTTGTTAAGGTTTGATCATGTCGTCTGTTTGGGATCACTTTGAAATGGTGGAGGAAATTGGAGGAGTGTGCATAATGAAATGTATTCATTGTGGTCAAGGTTACCATCATCATCCAAAGTCAACTAGGACTTATCATCTACGGAAACATGTTAACAAGTGCGTTGAAAAAACAACCAAGAAGGCCATTGATGCTGCAATTGTTATTTTGATTTATTATGATGTTCTTATTTTGAAGTTTAAACTTGCAGCTAGTTTTAATTACTGAAGTATCTGAATACTCTTTTGATTATGGATTAATATGTATTATGTTATATGTACTTGAATTGGGTATTTTATGTATTTGAATGGACTGTTTGGAATGTCTTGTGGCATCAGGCATGTGTATGTTAATGTGTAACCAGTAATCCTGTTGTGTGGGCATGTATGTTATTATTGCCTACAATATTAGTATTTTCTTTTGCCTAAATATGTGGCTTGTGGCCTATGTGTGTTAGTGTGTCATCGTGTTGTGTGAGTTGTGAATTTGTGATGTGTGGCCATCTGAGGTTGTGCGCAGTTTGGCAGTGTGCCTTTTAGTTTAGTTAGAGTTATTGACTTATTGTCACTCATTGTATACTTGTATTCCCTAATCCCCATAGGCTATAACTAATTAGCTATTGAGGTGAAGGTCCTAATTCTTATGGCGTGGGACAGTGGGAGAAGTGAGAAGCATATTATGATATATGCTAAGTTGTTAACTGCCTAAGTCCTAGTAAGTAGTAAGTAGTAACTGGGCAACTCACATCACAGGAGTAAATCAGCACTTTTGCAGTGGCCAGTTGGCTACTTGCTAGCTGCTCTAGCCTCCATGTATATGTGTTGCTGTTAGATTTGTAAAACCAAAAATCGAAAATAAATAACCGAACCGAAATTATTTCAGTTTAGGTTTGATTATTAATTTTACAAACCGAAAACCAAAAAAACTTAACCGAACCGACTGAACGCCCATTCCTACCCTTGTCGGGCTGTTTTTTTTTATAAGATTGTGAATGGATGAAATGAATGGTCCTTGGATGTTAGTGCTTTTGGAATGGGTCTTTGTTTTAAATTTCCAAATGTTGCATTGTGACCTAAATTTTGGTTGTCGCCTATGTAAATAGTAGATAGTAATCAAACTCTAAGGGTTTTTTTCATACCATGATTCTTTCCCAAGGTGCATTTTTCTTTTTCTTTTCTTTTTGGTTGTTGAACTGGGTTGACATTTCCCAATGATAGATTTTGAGGCTACTCTCTTAAGGAAAAATGCCATGTCTTTCTTTAAGTCTTTATGTATCTATAAAAGTCTTTTGTGGAACTATTTTGAGAGGTACCACCAAAAAAACAAATGAGCATTTGAAATGAGAAATGTGGCACACTCTTGTCATACATTATAGATTCCCCATTTGGCTTGTGAATTCGCATGCTCTAGTGTCTTGAATCAAAATCTTGTGATGATAATCACTTGTGTGGATCCTTTGGGTGTGATACCTTGTGTGGTAAGGATCTTTTGTGAATCTCATGCATCTCTTCTTGCCTAGAACTTGACCTAAGTGTGACTCAAGGAGAAATCCTATATGTAGTTGCACTTAAAACATGATTTTAGGCTTTCATTTGACTAGTCACTCTACCAAAAATGACCTCCAAAAATGTTTTTCTTTGCTAGCCAATGTTGAGCCTTTTGGATTGTTTATTCTTGAACATCACATTACAAGCCAATGTATCTTTTTGATCCCCTTTTCTTGGCACCCATCTTCCCTAATTGCTAGTGGTGAGCGAATGATAATAATAGGGACTTAAATCCCAAAGACATAGGGAGAGATAAGGAAATTAGTGAGAAAGAGGCAAAGAGCCTAAGGTTGGGGGTTTTCAAGAAAGGGAGAAATATGAGAAGCCTAAATTTGAGGTAGCACCAAATTGTGAGAAAAAAGAATGAAATGATGAGTTGAGAAACTTTAAGGTACCAAAAGAGAAAAGAAAAGTAAAATGGTGTTACCTATTTCTTAGACAAGACTTAATGTGATAGCAAAAGGAGCTACAAGGAAGATCGTTGAGAAATAGAAGAGGAAAATGGTTGCAAAAGGAGGAACAAGGTGGAGTGATATAAAAAGTTGGATGGCAAGGGTTAAAGTGTTCACATAAAGGCATTAGGGAGGTTCTAGTTACCAGAGACAAATAATTTTCCTACTATTACCCCTAACCTTCATCATAACCCACAAGTTCTAATTGATTTTGTGTGTAGTTGCTCTACATTAGTGATTAAGTACATGAAGGGAAAGCCTATGGGTCAACTGGTGTGTATGAATATTTCTTTTGGGAGAGTGAGTGTGATCATCTTTTTCTATAATCTCTTATTGTGCATTGATTCATCATAAGGAAAAGGGATTCTATCTTGTAGTGAGTGGCATCATTCCCTTTGGAGGACACACTTGCATTGAGGTAAAGGTGTGATTGAGGCATGAGTAGTGTGAGCTTTAAGGCAAACTCTGAATGTGCAGTGATTATGAATTGAGATGCTATACGTATTTGATTATGCCCTTGTTTTAAAATGAAAGCATTTGTGAATCATTCCTTTGAATTGTGGTTGCCTCTTGAAACTTTTGAACATTGCTAGGGGGGGACATTGCTTCTCTTTTTCTGAGAGTTGGTGAGCATTTTTGAGTTGTCATAGATTAAGTGGTCATTGATGCATAAACTCTCGTGGAGTGGCATGTCATTCCTTTTTCTTAACTGATAAGAATTGCATTACTTGAGGATAAGCAATGGTTCAAGTTTTGGGGTTTGATGAGTTGGTAATTCACCAACTCATTAGGCTTTTAAGTATGAGCTTTAGCTTAGTTTTCAAGTCATTTAGATGAATTTTATGCCCTTTTTATTTTTTTATGTGCAGGTATCTGATTTGAAAAAAAAGAGCATGAATTGGAGTAAAAAGGATGAATTTAGGTGAAAGTCGGTGCTCCATCGAAACATATTGGAGAAACACTGGTCAATTTCAGGAAAACACTGTTTTGAGAAGAAAATGCAACCAGAGGCCCGCAGACATCAACCGGTGACTCACCGATTCCATCGCCGACAGGTGCTGATCTTGCTGGACCATAGAGGAAATTAACCAGCGCATCACAAATTGAAATTGAAAAACCACTAAAGTCATCACCAAAAGGTCCTGTAACGTTTGGATCGCACAAGAAAATGAACGGCAGCTTGCGGATTGCAATCGATGAATCGCCATTTCCATCACAAGTGAAAAAAGCCTGAGCAGGGGCAATTACGTCTAGCACTAAAAATGATCAGATTGGTTTCCCTATATTTATATATATTCTAGAAGAAAGTACTCTTTACATATCTTAAAACATTCCTTTTTATTGGGAAAGAGAAGAACCCCATTGGAGAAGTAATTTGAATACTGCACTCTCCTATAGTCATCGTCATCCTTAGCAAGGTATAACCAATGTTGCAGACATATTTTGAGTTTGATTTTTCTTTCTCTTAGTAATGAAATCATTTAGTTTATTAATGAATATACTCTTTAGTTTCTTAATTATGAGTAGCTAAATCATCAACTAGAGGTGTGTGATAATGGGTGTTTAATTAGATCGAGTTTTGCTAGATTCATCCTAATATTGCTTAATTACTGAAAATCTGTTGAATTTTCTTCAAATTATAATTGATTGCCCATAGTTGCAAATATGAGTTTGGTTTTCTTACTTGAGTTTACTTTGAAAAAGAAGAATTAAGTATTGGGGGAGAATTTGATAATGAGAATGGATGTGATTGTATGGGGTTGGGGTAGAAATAGCCAAAACCCATATTAATAATCCTAATTAGTGGTTGATGGATAGAATAGCCCAGGTACTAACCCAAACTATATTGGACTAATTGGATTGTGTCTTGAGGTTTGAGAGGACTCGATAAAAAGGCGCCCAATAGGTTGAAAAGCATCAGGTGCCCTCTCGTCCAAAGTTGTTTACACTTACAATAATTTAATGATCTAGCATATCCTCATCTGATTAGAAACCCATCTACACCACACCTCTAGTCTTCACTCATCATTGTCTCTCTATTTTGGTTACTTCGTTATCTTGGCTAGCTGATTTAGAATTTACAACATTATTGACTTCATTTTCCCCCTAAAAATTTACTATTTCATTTACCTTGATTTGGTGTGAACTAATTCAAATTTTCTGAACAACGCTTGCGCAAATCATTCACTAGTCTCTATGGGATTCGACCCCAACATCCGTCGAGAATATTTGTTTTAAGCAACGATTGTTTATGCTCTCTCGTTAAGAGGGGTGTAATTTGGACGTTATCACATTCATGTATTATGTATTTTCTCCCTAATCTTTCATATGATTTTGAATGAGTCTTGCATGATTTAGAATCAAGATATGAATATTGCTTTGTCTGGATATTTCATTTAGATTACAAATGTTTGTAAGGATACATGAACAGACGTTAGCCTTTGGTATATTCAGTCTCAGAGTCACAATCAGTATTTAGTATTCTTTAGAAATGTCAGCTGATTAGATTTACTATTATCGGTCTTCGAGAAACTCAATAAACTTAGTAGAATCTATTTATCAGTTGTTAGTTGTTCTTTAGACCATTACGATGCTTTCAAATAAATAAGCTTTAAAGAGTCATAGAACATACTTTCCTTCAAGTACTTAGACTCTCAAAACTCTTCCAGATAAGTAGTTCTGACTTAAATCTTAGGACATTAGTTTCGAGCTATCAGAACAGTTAGACACAGTTAGGTCTTTTAGTGGGAGTACAATTAGCACCGAGAAGGCCGGGGTTCAGTGCACCAGGTTCCCAGAACTATGTTGCCACCACAGGTTTTAGCTCATTGAGCCCCAGACAGTGATCACTCAGTTCAGCTACTTTACCCTGGCAAGGTATAGTGGGCCTTCTCCAATGGGGGGTATACATCGTACTCCACATTTAGCTCATGTGGTTACATATCAGTTATAGTCTCTCCTACACCACAATATAACTCAGTACATTTCAGTCAAGTTCAGTTATGATTTTTTTCAGTTCAGTCTCTTTAGATTTTCAATTTATTTTTACAATATCTTAGTGCAATTTACTATTATGTAGTATATATATATATTGTTGTTCCTTTTCACATACTCAGTATATTTAAAGTGCTAACGCATACTTTTATGTTGTATCATTTATGATATAGACTCAGGTACCCAACCTCAGCATTGCGGTTAGATCCTCTCAGCGATATCCCAACAGTTTTTGTGGTGAGTCCTCCTCTGTCAACGACTGCAGTTCCATTTTCTGTTTATTGTATTTGGTTATTTCAGTTCAGATATTAGAGTTAGCTGGGGATTTGTCTCATCAACTCATCAGTTCATGTTAGAAGGCTTTCAGAAAATATTTGTAGAATCAATTAGACTTTTAGACTATTTTAGATTTTGTCATTTATTCAGTAATAGTTATTTCTTTATCATCTTCTACACTTATATTATCATTTCAGCATATAGTTTTAGTAGGATATGCTCTACTAGGGTTTGCTTGGGGTCACTTGTGACTCTAAGTATTATTTCACGTCCAGGGTGCTGACTCGGGTCGTGATAGGTATCCTCCATCATGGATGAGAATATAGACATCATGCAGTGCTGGAAAGTGGCGGGCACATTACATAACTCGAACGACATCCTCTTGAAGGCAAGTGTCCAATAAGAGTAGGTGAAGGTGGTTTTCTCTTGGTATTTTGGGGCTATAGTAATCTGATTGTACCCTAAATAACCATCAAGAAAATAGTACCACCCTTTACCTGCAAGTCAGTCAAGCATGCGATCCATAAATGGCATTGGGAAATGGTCTTTCTGCATCCAATGATTCAGCTGCCTATAATCCATGCATACTCACCAACCGGTGATCGACCTCAATAAAATGAGCTCATTATTAGCATTTGGAAAAACAATGATTCCACCTTTCTTTGGCACATATTGGACTGGGCTCACCCATTTGCTATCTACAATAGGGTAAATAACACCCACATCCAACTTCTTAGTAATCTCCTTCTTGACCACCTATTACATGGGTGGATTCCACCTATGTTGATGCTCAATACTCGAAATACAATCTATCTCAAGATGGATCTTGTGTATGCAAATACCCGGTAGGATCCCAATAATATCTACAATGGACCATCCAATGGCCCTGTTGTACCTCTTTAGAACAGAGACCAAAGCCTTCACTCTCCATTCCACTAAGTCTACTGCTACTTTGACCGAGAGGTACCCAAGAATACATACTAGAGATGAGATGTAAGCGCCTTGAGCTCCTAGACTAGAAGCTCCTCTATAGAAGTCTTAGCTGGTGGGGTTGCACGTTTCTTCAGATCTAGATCAATCTTTTTTTGATCATAAGTGCATCCCCATACCAGAAAGTACATTAACTATCTCATCGCCCCTATTTATCTCATCAGCATCAACATTCATTAACACTTTTGCTAAGTCCTCCATACTCAACCTTTCCTCAATAGGCATCATTGGAAGCTCAGCCTCCACAATATCAATAACTGAGACCACTCGCATATCATTTGGTTTCTTTATAGACTAGCACACATTAAAAGTCACTTTTCATAATTCAACCGAAACTTCAATTGTCCGGTTTCCATGTCCACTAGAGCATGAATGATGGAAAGGAATGGTCACCCCAAGATAATGGAGACCTCAAAATCCACCTCACAGTAAAGAATAACAAAATCATTCAGAAATTTAAAGGACTCAACCTTCAGTAGAATATCATAAAGAATACCGATTGGATTTTTCACCATATGATCTGCCATAAGAAGCCGCATTGTAGTCAGTTTGGGGGTTCCCAAGACCAACTATCTGAACACTACTAGTGGATAAGATTAATACTATTACATAGAACCTTAGCAAAATTACAAGCTCCAATAGTACACGGTATGGTGAAGGCTCCAGGGTCTTCCTTTTTCTGCATAAAAGACCAAGATGCTATTACACAACAATTGTACAAATTGTCCCCAGGCTCAAAGCTTACAGTCCTCTTCTTAGTAACAAGATCCTTCATAAACTTTGCATAGCCAGGCATATGCTCAAGTGCCTTAACTAAAGGGATATTTATAGAAAATTACTTCAGCATCAAAATAAATTTGTGACGCTTCCCTTCTTCATCCCTCTTCTTCAACCTCTGTGGGAAAGGTGGAGGAGGTCTAGGAATGGAAGTCAATTTTTGAGGGACCTCCTTCTCCTTTCCTTTATTAGACACACTCTCCTTTTCAATACCAGGAGTTTTCTTTTCAGCTGCATCATCAACCACGACTTGATCCTCAGAATCTAACACCTTATCATCATCAATCAACTCGAGATCCACTAGCTCAATAGCCACAATCGGCATAGGAGGATCAACTGTCACCCTTCCACTTCTAATAGTAACAACCATATAATGTTTGTCATTTTCCGGGTTCTACACCGTATTACTAGAAAGTGAGCCCTTTTGCCTATGGTTCATAGCAACAAACATCTAACCAAGCTGTTACTCAATTTTTTTTATAGCAATGGCATGTGACTCTACCTTTTGGTTTATCCCAGAAATATTTGTGCGAAGCTCCTTAAAATGTCCATCATTAGCCTCGATTTATTTTAAGACTTTGGATAACATATCTTCCACCCTAGAGCCACTAGATTCTGCTTCTCGATTTTTTATAGGAATATACAGACCACTTCTGTCATTTTGGTAACCATCACACTTTTTCTAGTCACCATTGTCTCGACCTCTACTCCTATGCCTATATTTGCCCCGATTGTAATTGTTTTTGTAATAGCTCCGACCTTGGTGCCAAGAGTCTTGGTTTGAACCTTGCATGTTGGTCTGAAAACCCACTGCTTATCATTCAAATAATTAGCTTCTTCCTCAGTCTCTTACTCTCCACCATCATTCCTATGGCCCTTGTGTTGAGAATCTACTACATTTACCTTTTCTGTCCCAGCTCCTATAATATGCTTAGAAAAGAGCCCCATTGTGGTTTTAATCATAGAAATATCACAATATCTCTCTTCATCTTTTGTAAATCCCCAGAAACTCAAAATCTAATGCTAGGATTTAAATCACAAAATCTAGAAAACTGCAGAAATGTTGCAAGACGACCAACCTGACGATTCGTTAAGCAACCTCATGACTCATTAAGTGAGCTGTGAGGAGAAGGAGGGAGGCAGTGTACCTAACGAGGGACGTCACAAGTCGTGGTCACTAACCATGACCCGTTAAGTCATTCATGGTCAAACCTAAGTTGGGACTATTTTTAGTTGACTAGTGTACTTGACGAGTGGGTGAAACGAGTCGTCACCTGTGGAAACGACTCGTTAAGTGACTCGTTACCTAGTCTAGGGTTAAATCTTCAGCAGTGAACCAATGTGGTCCACAACTGGTGACCACAACTCGTCAGGTCCCTCGTGGTAAACTACTGAGGATCCGAGGCAATGTACCTGACGACGGTGACCACGAGTCATGGTTAGTTACCACGACCATTAGGTCACCCGTTAGGGACACCTGACAGTTTTTCCCAATGAGTTTCTAAGGGATATTTAGTAATTTCCTACCCTGTCAAGCTTTAAAATACGTCGTTTTAACAAGTTTCAGACGTTTTAGTGGGGGTAATGGGTTCTTTACCTCATTCCCCACTCAAACTTCCCAGAAACAAAACGTCAAGTTCCTCTCAGAGTACTTCAGAGCTTCAAACTAGGGCAGATCCTTCTTCTTCAATTCTCCAGAAATTTCTCCAGGCTTCTTCGTCAGGTATGTGGGAATTCAACAAGGGGATTTTCCTTCTCTTGTGTCCCCCAAAATCCTCCTATAACTCCCTATCAGTTTTAGCCCTAATATTTCGAATACAAATGAATTCTAAGTTAATTTTTCGTTAATTTCACCTGGAATAAGTATCCATGTGGGTTGTTCATATTATTTTCATCAGTTCCTAATTAAATTGTCAATGTTGGTTCAAAAGTGAATTTAAGCCCTAACTTTTGAGTAATGATTCTTACTTATTAAATTTCATCTAGTGAATGAAGAATGTTTTAGGCTAAATTTCCTAGAAATTCTTACTATATATTTGTTGAGCAATTATTTCATTGATAAGAATGATTTAGCCTTGTCGGATGATATTTCTTTAATTCGTGAATTGTTTCCATATTATGAAAATTCCCGTGTTGTTGGGATAAGTTGAGTTCTCTATTAGCTGTTAGTAATTCAAATTAGTTAGAATGTAGAATCTCTTCAAATCATTCAGAAAATTGTCAACTGATCAGTTTGACTTCAGTATTTTCCCGAGGTGTCAGTGGTGCCTCTCAGTTATCAGAATCAGACTCAGATTATAGTTATTTGGTCCATTAGGTGGTCATGACATTCTAGTATATAGCTATGACCAGCCCCAATACCCCAGTTCAGTTACAACTTGTTCTTAGATAGTTATGATGTTTCCAGATAAGCAGCTCTGACCAGTCTAGAACCCTGTTTTAGAATTTGGTCTGATAAGACTCTCATGGTACATGCATCTATACGTCTCTGACTAGTCTTGGACCCTGGTTTCGAGCTATCAGCTTAGTGGTTTAGTTTAGGTTTTCTAGTGGGAGTAGAACTTACATGGAGCGTGCTAGGGTTCCAGCGCACCCAGGTTCCTAGAACTACGTTGCCATCTTAGGTTACAGTATTACTTGGATTGATTGGCCCCAGACTTTTGTGATCACCCAATTCATGCCTTTATACCCTAGCAAGGTATATTAGGTCCTACTAGTTGGATGTATACATTGGACTCCATGTATAGCTCACGTAGTTAAATATCGGTTATAGAATCTCCCACTAGTCAGTCCAGTCCAATTTCAGAATAAGCAGCTCATTTCAGTTCTAGTCTATTTGTTTAGTTTAGTACAGATCAACATCTCAGACTCAGTACTTTCAGACATAGGACATGCCATGACCATCAGACAGGGTAATCTTGACCACCTTAGTTCACTTTAGTAGTTCAGTTCAGTTTACTTATTGGTCATTGCATGTCATATCAATTCAGACATTGTATCCAGTTATGTTCTCTTCCACTTACTAAGTACATTCAAAGTACTAATGCATACTTTTATGCTGTATCGTTTCATGATACCGCTGTAGGTTCTCAAACTCATCACCGCTAGACGCCACAGTTCAGATTCTCCACCTCAACAGTGAAGTGTGATTCCTCATCATCCGAGGGCATTATCTCTTTCTTTCAGTCATGTATTAGTTTCAGTTAGACTTAGAGTTAGCTGTATTTTCCTAGCAACTCCACTATTAGATGGCTTTCAGACAGACATTATTTTAAGATTTATCAGTATTATTTAAGTGTTTTGAACCTTATGTTCGCAAACTTGTTTTCATCAATGCTTTATGATGTTGTTTCAAAGTTCTGTTGTGCATGTTTACTCAGAATGCTAGTGAATGATAGACCAAGGGTTGACTTGGGGTCACTTGTGACTTCAAGTACCGTGTTACGTCCAGGGGGTAGGCTCGGGTCGTGACTTCTTTCCTTCTCTGCTCCGCAAACATGCCTAAAACATAAGTACCGATAGGAACTTCTACCTCTCAAGTGTTCCATGCGCGGTTGGTCTTGCTAATCCTATCAAGTACCTCAACATCAGCATAGGTGTGACTCATGAATGTCCTTCCAAAAATAGTATCGGCCACAACCTTTGTGTTAGCATTCAGAGACCTGTAAAAGATCTCCAACAGTGTATCCTCCGGAATCCTATGGTTGGGCACTTGTTTCAACTTTTTATTGAACCATAACCAAGTCTCATGTAGTGCCTTAGAATTGAACTATCTAAAGGTGTATATCTCATCCTTCAGCTGTAATTCTCTAGAAGGTGAAAAAAATCTCTCCAGAAAAGCCCTTTTGAGTTCCCTTCATGTAGTAATAAAATCATTTAGCAACTCGGCCAACTAGAGCATTACCTCACTCCCCAGTGTAAAGGGAAATAACCTCAGCCGGATTGCATCCTGATTCACCTCTGATTGTTTGTATGACTTGAAAATACCTATAAAATTCTTTAAGTGACTATATGCATCATCAATAGCATGACCAACGAATACCTTTTTCATATTGAGCAATTGGATCATTACACTAGTAATGTCAAACTTTTTCGCAGTAGGCAAAGGGGGAGGAAGAATAGCACCAGTTGCACTGGCCTCATTAATATCTGCATCATCATTGTCATCAAAATACCAGTGCTCTGCCGGTCTGGACGTCTGTTTCGCCTAGCTCGCTCAACATCTGCATTTTGGCGTTGCTCTTCAACAAGCCTAGCTGCCTCACATTCTCATGCATGAGCCTATTTTTCAGCCAATATCCAAGTTGTTGCTTCTTCCACAGTCTCTTGACCGCAGATGTTGGCCATTTTCCTTCAATTTCTCAAAGTTCGCTCAAGTTTGTGATCAATGGAACCAGAGGCTTACCTTGGCTCTGGGTACTGGGCATACACAAACCAAAAACCTAGAAGGAAAACTAAAACAACAAAGAAAAATAAAATGGAAATAAGGACCAACAACAAAGCAAACATAATTAACTAAATCCTAAGACATATTCCCCAAAAATAGCGCCAAAATTTGATGTCACCTAAATTACACCTCTATATGAGATATAAAGAGGTTGATGTTCAAATATAGAACCCAACAAGGATTGGGGTCGAATCCCATGAGGAATATCTCGAGGCCCTCGATTAACATGTTTGTTATAACTTTTAGTCTACTTATCTCCTGTAATGCCCCAGAAACTCAAAGACTAGATTCGGGACTTAAATAGAGAAAACTAGAAAATCTGCACCATATCACAGAATGAGTCATCTTGTGACCCGTGGGAGAGAGCACGAGTCATTAAGTGACTCGTGATGAGGAGTTCAAAATTTTTTTGAAGAGGGTGACCACGGGTGTGACCATGGGTCATGGGGTGACTCGTGGTCAAGAGTTGACTAGGAGTTGGAGTAGTCAGGTAGTGTACACAATGGGTCCTCACCATGACTCGTTTGGGATGCCACAAGTCGTGGTGACTCCAGGACACTTTGGGTAGTGTTGGCAACGGGTGGGTCATCAAGAGTCGTTGGGAACACCACGAGTCGTGGTGTCCCCTGTGGTGACCAATAAGGTATTTTGGGCAGTGTACCTCACGATTGTGACCATGAGTCGTGGTCACTAGGCACGACTAGTTAGGTCCCTTGTGGGGGCCTGACAGTCAACTTTGCTGCGATTTTCCTAAGGGTGATTTAGTAATTTACTAACCTCCTAGTCACTAAACTACGTCATTTTGGGTTTTAGTCAGGGGTTTTAGAGGGGGTAACGAACAATTTATTTTATTTTTCACGTATCATCTCAGAATTTAAAACGTAGAATCTCTTTTAGAAAGACTCAAGGAAGAAGCTAGGGCAATGAAACTCTCCTCAGATTCTCAAGGGATTTCTTCGGATTTCTTTATCAGGTATGTGGGAATTCAACAAGGGAATACTTCTTCCATTGTGTCCTCAAAATTTCTCCCTATTTCTCTCTATCAGTTCTAGCCTTAAAACTATCGAATGTTAAGAAATTGTCAGTCATACTTCGTTTAATTCATGTGGAATATTATTTTATGTTAATTATAGATGTTTTCCACCAGCTTGTGACTGAAATGATGTTTGTTCTTGTGAAGTGAAATTTAGCCCTAATCCTTGAACATAGAAAATCTAGAATCTTACAATAGTGATTAAATAGTGAAATTTGCTTGATTCCTTCAGTGTTGAAGATTCCCATATTGTTACTTGGTGCTGAAAATTTTGTTAGATCGATGTCAGTGTAGTTTAGTTAAAATGTTAGAATACTCAGTGTCAGTAAGAAATGTCAACTAATCAGTTTGACTACAGAAATTCTTGAGGTGTCAGTAGTACCTCCCAGTTATTAGAATCAGACTCAGAACTCAGTTTTAGTGGTTCACTATGCGGTCATGCCACTTTTCGATAAGCATCTCTAACTAGCGTTAGGACCCCAGTTATAGATTACAACTAGTTCTTAAATGGTTACAATGCTTCCCGATAAGCATCTCTGACCAGTCTTAGAGCCCAATTCTAGAATCTAGTCCAATAAGACTCTCAGGGTGCATTCAGATAGGTATTCCTGACTAGTCTTAGGCCCCAATTTTGAGCTATTAGCTTAGTATTCAATCTAGGACTATCCAGTGGGAGTAGGACTTAGCACCGAGCGGATTGGGGATCTAGTGCACCCAGGTTCCCAGAACTATGTAGCCACCATAGGTTATAGTTTTACTGGCCTCATGGCCCTAGACTCTTTTGATCACCCAGTTCATGCCTCTATATCCTGCAAGGTATATTGGGTCCTACCGATGGGGTGTATACATCGGACTCCACGTCTAGATCACGTGGTTATATGTCGGTTATAGAGTTTCCCACTAGTAAGTTCAGTCTCAATTTAGCTCAGTTCTGCTCAGTCTTAGCTTAGCTCAGTTAAGAATAGTTTCTGACCACTCAATACAGTTATGAGTTCAGTACAATCATTTAGACTAGTATCTCAAATTCAGAGCATGTCTTTGACCATCATATAGGGTCATTTAGACCATTTCAGTTTATTACAGTTATCTCAGCTTCAGTAGTTTTAGTTGGTCTTTGCATGTTTGTCAGTACAGTTACTTATTCCATCATGTTATATTTTCTCTCACTTACTCAGGACATTCAAAGTACTAACACATACATTTATGTTGTCTCATTTTATGATATAGTTGTAGGATCTCAGTCTCAGCCTCGCTAGCCGATCGCTCTTGGAAGACTCTAGTTGTTCTATTTGGTTAGTCCTCATCATTCGAAGGTGAAGATTATTTTATTTAGTTCTATTTTCTTCTATTTAGACTTAGAGTTAGCTGGGGGCTTATCCCAGCAACTCATTAGTTGTAGTGGCTTTTAGATACAGACTTGGTTTTTTTTAGACTTGTAATTTTTCTCAGATGTTTTTAAACTTTATGGCCCATCTCTATTTCATAAATGTTTTATAGTTACTTTAAGCTTCCGCAATATTTTATGTTTACACAGAATGCCAGTGTATGATAGACCATAGGGGTTTACTTGGGGTTACTTGTGACTCCAAGTACCATGTTCTATCCAGGGTATAAGCTCGGGGCATGACATCTCCTAAGGGGGAGTTTGTAACAAGAAATTAAATAAAAACAATACCAACAATGAGTAGATTTTGTGCTAAAATTTAGTGTATTCAATAAGTGAGTTGACTAGGATTATGTTCCCCATGATTTCATACCAATTCAGGCTTATTGTACTAGTGATCTATCCAGGTGTTTTGTATGCAACATCGGTAAGTTAATTTCACCTAAATGGTTGGTCTCCTAAATATATGATTATTACCACACAACTTGATCCGTGTGCGGGTGAGCACTTGATCAACCCTTACCTTTGATATTGAATTAGCTATTCCCCAACAAGGTTAAGCTATTAGATGAGGGTTGATAGTCTCAAATCTTCGTTGTTAATCCCTTTTCCCATTCGTTACCCTCTTAGTCCGATGAGTAAGAAAAAGGAAAATTCTAACGTTCACGCTAAGAAGCAATTAAAATGAAGGGAAGAACAATACATGCATAAACCCATTCAAAAATCACTAAGTATTTTGCCTACATTTGTTAATTTATCATAATTCCCACAACCCTAGATCTTAAATTTGGCTACTCATGCTTGAAGAATTATAATTAGCAATTGTAGGAGAAATCATAATTATAAACTTAAAAGAATTTGTACAAAAAATCAGACTTCTTGAATTAATCAATAATAAGAAAAAGTCACTAATCAACACTTGTATGATCCTTCAAAACCCAAGAATAAATTATGATAATATGTTTCTTGGACTTCAATATCGGTCAAAAGTTGCACAAAAATTGAAACATATAAGAAGAAACCTAAATAAAGTATTTATAGACATTAAATTCATCCTATCCTACATAGACAAGAAAATCAAGTTGGTAGTGGCGACTACTCGTTAGTAGACTTGACGAGTCGTTATGTTTCATAGCGGGTCCAGTTTCAATATATCTTCCTTCTTGTTGACGGCTCAACTAATGACTCCTTAAGTGATGTAAAGAGTTTTTAAGTCTTCAATTGCCTCTAGGACTTGATTTTCTAGTATTCTAAATGTGTAACCACAACTGCTCCTGACGAGTCATTAAGTGGTTTGACGACTCGTTTCTCCATTCGTTAAGACTCTGATCTTGGGCATATTTATATGACCAAAATCCATATTTTCGACCCGTTGTGAGTCTGGATAGGGAGAATATTGATGTATTCACTCATGTTAGAGTTAATTCAGGTTGTTTTTCTTTTTCAGATTAATAATTTCATGGTGACTATTTCCAGGTGGAGAAGACAGAGATGTCAGCTGGAGGAGCAAGTTAAACTCCGAGGGGGAATAGGCTAATATTTGAACGGCATAAAGAGAGAGTTGAATGTTCCCCACCATGTCACGCTAAGGATGGTCCGCGTTGAACAATGTGCCACATTACATGGGTGGAGGAAGAAAATTATGAAAAATTGGAAGGCGCAAAACAGTAAAGGAGCACGATGGCTCCATAGCACGAAGCTTGAGGCCTCCGTGCCATATTGAGGGAAATTCCTGCGTTGCCTAGATTCCAGTGAGCCCTCGCGATGGCTCCGTGGCACGGAGCTTGAGCTCCGCGATGGCCTCCATTCCATGTTGCTAGTTTATTTTTGGGAAATTTTCCACTTATATAAATAGAACGCTTAGGCTTTCATTTTGGGATATCTAACATTTTGCACGAACTTGGGAGGCAGGCAGTTGAGCTGAAGAAAATTCTAGGGTTACTTCTTATCACGCCCCGCCTTGGGGGATATGACTGGCACCTGGTGCCCTATTAGGACCTGGACTGCTAAACTAGTGAGCCTAAGCACATCTGGTGCCTGGCTGGCTC
>JACEIK010002063.1:137902-150702 GCA_018107945.1 Datura stramonium | reverse complement strand
GGAACATGTTAGGGGGTTTTATTTCTGCCCTTCCAGTTATATCTTGCAAAGGACTCTAGAAATCCATGTACTGCACCGAAGTGATACCGTCCCCCACTCATCTACTCGTCCAGATGCTCCCCTAGGACATGAGCCACTCAATCATATCCTCTCTCTCGAGTGCTCCCCTCGGGAATGAGCCACTCATCTCAGGATAAAACATGTTATCCTCTTTTGTTCTCATATTCGATAAGTTATCACTTGATCAAATTCTCTTACTTTTCGGAGGCATCATATTACCTTCATCAACTTGGTTATATTTACCAACATTCAACCACTTACCTAGAAATTTGAAAGAACACATTTAACAGCTCAATGCACTCAATTTCACACAACATTATTAACAACCATCATCTCAAGTTCACTTCACCAACAAAACTAATAAGTCATAATATTAATAACAATTAGTGTCTGAAGACCAACTAAGCACATTTCCTTCCATACGCATACACATCATTATATAATGTCTACATTCTTATAAAATCATAACCTACCTCGATTTCTGATAGAAAGAATTAAACTATTCGGTAGGATCTTTGCCCTTTAGTAAGGCCTCTAAATGTTCAAAATCTAATACAAGCAAAGTAAAATTACATTCAATCATCTATACTCAATTTAGGCCTAGAACATCAGTTCTAATCCCTATTCTACTCGATGTCTGTAATGCCCAAGAAACCTTAAGATTAGACCCGAGAATTGAAACTGAGAAAATAGAATTTTCTACACCAGGTCACAGAATGAGTCATCCTATGACTCGTGGGTAGGTCACGAGTCGTGGAGTGACTCGTGGGGAAGGATCCAGACTTGGTTAAAAATTTGGGAAAATGGGTGACCACGGGTTTGACCACAAGTCGTGGTTAACACCACGAGTCGCGATCTGATCCGTGGTCAAGAATTGATTGGAGACTGGGGAAAATTGGCAGTGCACTTAACGGGTCCTCAACACGACCCGTGTGGAACACCATGAGTCTTGGTGTCGCCCATGGTGACACCCAGGTGGTTTCTGATAGTGAGGATGATGGGAGGTGACCACGAGTCGTGGTCACCAGTAACGGGTCATTGAGTAGCTCGTGAGGACCCATAAAGCGTAATCTTGGTTTAGTGGCAACGGGAGATGTCACAAGTCGTTTGGTCTCTCGAAGACTCGTGAAGTTAGTCGTTGGCAAGCTGTTGAATTTGAAGAAAATTTCCATTGCACATCATGACTTGGAACCACGAGTCGTCCCTAACCTCACGACTCGTGGAGTGTCTCGTAAGGCCTGGCAGGGTCCTTTTTCCTGCGAATTTCTTAGGGTGCTTTAGTAATTTCCTAAACTTCTAGACTCTAAACTATGTCGTTTTGGGTTTTAATCAGGCGATTTAGAGTGGTAACCGACGGTTTTACTTCATTCCTCGTATCCCCTCAGAAGTTAGAGTGTAGAATTCTCTTAGAAATACTCAGAGAAGTAGCTAGGGTAATCACAATTCTCCTCAAATTTTCAAGGGTTTCTCTTAGGGATTTCCATCATCAGGTAAGTGAGAATTCAATAAGGGAATAGTTCTTCCCTTGTATCCCCAAATTATTATCTACTCCTCTTTCAGTTAGCCCTGTGGATTCAAAATGTAGAAGATTGTCAGACTTATATCTTTAAAATTTCGAGTAGTATATTCCCCAAATTAGAATCTTGCGGATTGAACTAGTTTTCCCTGTAACTTGGTTCTATCAGTTTTGAGATGCACATATTGTTAGTTTATGTTGAAATCTTAGTCAGATTCATGTTATTCTAGTCTCAGTCATATTTTTTAGCATATTCAGTATTGTCCAAAAATGTCAGCTAATCAGTTTGACTATAGTTAATTCTTGAGGTGTCCGTGATGCCTCTCAGTTATCAGTATTAGACTCAGTATCATATTTTAGTGGTTCTTTAGGCGGTCATGACACTTTCAGATAATTATCTTTGACCAACCTTAGGACCCCAGCTTCAGATTGCAGTTTGTTCTTTAGACGGTTACAACGTTTCCAGATAAGCAGCTCTGACCAATCCTAGAACACCAGTTACAGAATCCAATCCGATAAGACTCTTAGGGTACTTCCAGATAGGTATTCCTAGCTTAGTCATTGGTCCTAGTTTCGAGCTATCAACTTAGTCGTCAGTGTAGGACTATCTAGTAGGAGTAGGACATAGCACCGAGCGGACCGGGGTTCCAGCGCACCCAAGTTTACAAAACTACATTGCCACGATAGGTTATATTATATTGTCCTCGTGGATCAGACCCGTGATCACTCAGTTCATGCCTTTATACCCTGGCAAGGTATATTGCGTCCAACCAGTGGGGTGTATATGTCAGACTTCACGTCTAGCTCACGTGGTTATATGTCGGTTATAGATTCTCCCACTAGTCAGATCAGTTCAGTATAGCATTTTAGATCAGTATCTTAGATTTAGGGCATGTCTTTGACCATCAGACAGGGTCATTTCGACCATCTCAGTATATTGCAGTTTTTTCATTTTCAGCATTTAAGTTGGTCATTACATGTCTTTACAGTTTAGTTGCTTTATTCTCCGTGTTATGGTTTCTATCACTTACTTATTACATTCAAACTACTGATGCATACCTTTTATGTTGTATCATTTTATGATATAACTGTAGGTTCTCAATCTCAGCTCCGTTAGCAGATCACGTTCAGGAGTTTTCAGCTGTATTCAGTGGTGAGTCCTCATCTTTCTATGATGATGATTATTTTCCTTAGTTATCTTTCTTTCAGATAGATTTCGAGTTAGCTGAGGGCTTGTCCCAGCAACTCATCAGAGTAGATGGCTTTCAGACACAGACAGAGTTTCAAACTTTTAGCTTTGTTCAGTTGTATTAAACCTTTATGATTTAGTTCTTTTTCATATATTTTTTATTTTATTATTTTAAAGCTTCTGCTATGTTTTTACTCAAAATTCCAGTGTCATGATAGACCATGGGTTGAGTTGGGGTTACTTGTGACTCCAAATGCCATGTATTTTCCAGGGTATAAACTCAGGGCATGACAATGTCTCGATCAAATTCACTATTCTAAAGGGTAATGTGTTGCGTTCTACCCCTACACCGATTATTTCAACTTGTTTTTAAGAAGTTTTTACTCCCAAAACACTTCTAAATCAGTTCTCAACAAGGTCTTACCTTTACCAAATCCTAGGTCTTACCATAGTGAAACATGCATTCTATAATCATATTACTCCTAAAATGTGTTAATCACTCACTTTTAGGCCTAGGAATCAACACCCAATCCTTTTCCTTTACGTCTATCTAATTTTCATAACCTAGGGTTATCATATTAGAGAACACATATAACACCACCCATTGATTCTTGGGTATTAGGAAATCGAAAGGGAAGAAAACTAGTTAAGATTCTTACCTTGTGATGAATAATCGCTTCAACCACTGTGAACCTAGTCATATATAGGGTGTTCTGGACTTACTTTCCCGTAGCGATAGATGGGTCATTACAATTTGAAATTTATCCTTGAAGTGATATATCTAAAATTTATCTTCAAGTGGTAAATTTGAAATTTATTCTCAATGGGATAAATCTAAAGTTCTATCGCCCATAGCGGTAAATCTGAAATCTACCCCCGATGTGGTAATATGAAATCTATTCTTGTAGTGGTACATTTAAAATTTACTTCTAAAATAGTAAACTTGAATTTGTATCCCTTGATATATCAAGCAAAAGCTATATGCCTTGGTGCTTGATAATGAAATTCATCTTGATGTTATGGATCTGGTAGAGACCATCAAAGATAAAAATCAAGCATTGATTCAAAATTGTGCTAAGACAATGATATTCCTACACCCCTTGATGAGGTCTTGAAATTGAAATATCTCGTTGTTAAGGATCCTCTTATGTTGTGTAATAATTTTAAAGATAAATATAATCACCTAAAGATGGTTGTTCTTCCACAAGCACTTATAGTTGGATCTATTTTTAGGCTACAAGATTTTAAATCTATAAATTCTATGATCAAAATTATTTCTCCATTGAAATTATGTGGTAAAAATATCATTAATCTGGTGATATGCTTTTGAAAACCTTTACCATCTTTCATGTCCCAAATGTGCTCCTAAAGTAGCAATATTGAGAGATGGTTCTTAGAAAATAATCTGAACTAATTTCATATCTTCATGTGACCGAGCAAAAGAATATATTATTAATGAAAATTCATAAAAGCGTACATATTGATTCTAGTTCATTTCATGAAGTGAATGAGACTAACTTCCATTAAGCTAAGCGTGAGAAAGGTCATTGCTCTGATCGTAGTCATGACCCTAGTCAGGGTCATGGACATGATCGAGGAACGAACTCTAATCATGATGATTTCCTTGCACCAAATAACATTCTTCACCACCAGAAGTTGAAAAAGAAGGATGAAATGCATGAAAATAAAGGGTGCAAATGAGAAACCCAAAAAGATAAATTCCACTGATGTGGAAAAAATCGTGACCCTAGACGTGGCCGTGGCAATGGTCGGGAAAAAAAGAATTCTATTTTGTTAAACATATTTTGATTTTCTCCTAAAGCAGTATATCTTAAAAGAACTACTAAACTTATGGATTGATATGCTTAAGACATATCGAGATGATTGTATTCTATTCTTGAAGAATGAGAACTTTTGATAAATGTTTCAACTACGAATTTATTCTCTGAAGTGAATGTGACAATATTTAGTAAAATTTATGAACAGGAACATACTCTTGGTTGTAAAGATATCACGAATCACCTCTAGAAGAGGCAGAATAATTGAGAAGAAGTATTTTGAATATTCTATGAATTATTCTTGAAGTGGTATATTTGTAATTTACTCCTGAAGTAGTAAAACTTGCAATCTATCGGAAACCTGCTTTTGCCAACATGATAGAAAGCATGATCTGGTAGTATGGAGTCAATTGAATGATCAAGCACTCCCGATACAATAAATACTCTGCAATTTACTCCTGAAGTAGTAAAACATACAATCTTCTCCCCAAGTAGTAAAACCTTGAATTAATGAAATTCAGAACTCAATATTTACTATTTATTTCATGACACCAACAATATCTAAATTTGATTTTATGGTATCAGAAGTATATAAGCAATATTTTATAATATAAAATTAGTGAACAAGGTCTCTAGGATAGCCTAATTATTTATCTACAAGAATCATGACACTAGTAGTGTCCAGACAATATCTTATCGTGAAAAATAAATTGAAGTCTCTCGACAGCTTATATACGACAACACAATTCATGCTAGATCATAACGTATGAAGTTGTTACTGACACGACCCAAATGGGCGAGTTGTGTGCACCTACATCGACTTTAACTCAATAGGAGAACCCCCTTTTAAAATAATAAATTAAATATTTATAGTTCTCATTTACTTGCACAAATCAACATTTTCCTTGAAATATCAATAAAAACGCTTTCCAAAAACCTTGACTCTCCAAAGATCTAGTCTAGACAGGTACAAGACCTCTATAAGGAACACTGACAAATAAAAGGCACAACTTTACAGGTGGATGAAATGGGGGAGCTGATGCTGAGTATTGCCTCGTCAATCATAAAACGTTAAACCTGCCACAACCTACACCCAAAAAGGTATAACAAGGTAGTATTGGTATACCACACGTACTGGTAAACATTATCGACCGATTAAAATTAGTTCACATGAAAGTATATAATTAACATGCAATCAATTAACCAATTCTAATAATAATTTCAACTTATAATTATATCCTATCAAGTTCATCAATCTATTCATTAATTCATATACTCAAACAATATTCATATACCTTTCCCTCAAGAACCTAACGATTAATAAAAAAAACCTTTATTCTATTAATCTCTCTATAGTGGAAAATGGCCCGCTACAGTGGTCTCGCGGCGGTGGAACTTAGTTCGCTGCAACGATGCCCTATCTAAGAAGTAGCTCGGTTTCACTGGCCTTTTCCTTTTTCAACCCACCATTTAAACCCTATGAAAACACCTTCATTTATACACCAATTACTATTAACTAAGTCCATTCCAGTCATCTAAGACTCATTTATTGACTCAACATAATTAACTAATCCTTTTCAATTCTTTTTCTACTCATTTAACCACTCCCTAATATTATACCTGTATCGACTATCTCATAATTAGTCACTACCATCGTTAAAGTAGTCATGTTACCTTTTAAAACTCCCAACTCTATATTCCTTAGTGGGACCAACATATACCCACACTAATAACCCACAAATAACTTAGACCCTGCCCAATCGAGCATTCCCTTACAACTCATGCTGACAACATTAAACAATCATTCAACCACAAACATCAAATAATAAACTTAAGTACTCAACAAGGAAAAACATCAAACCATAACACTGGAGTTACGTTCTCCAAAATATGGGCACAAGCATATACCTTCACCTTCATAATTCTACATCGTACAATTCAATATCAATTTCTGCATCATGTAATGCTATACCTGTAACATATCATCATATATTATCTCACTTCTGTGTCTCTCACATCCTTCCTGAATCACATCGGTATATCACGTATCACGTCTGTATATCCATAGTCTGTCACTCACACGCATACCTTTTCACATATGCCATATGGTCTTATTTCTGCCCTTCCAGTCATGACCTATAGGGGACTTTAGAATCAATGTATTGTACACCCAACCATATGAACATCTCATCATGCCTGTCTGTGTATTCATATCTATACACCTAGCCATATGAACATCATCCATACTTGTTTGTTTACCCATTCTATACTGCTCACCTCGGGCACGAACCCCTTATATCCAAGTGCTCACACACATGCTCGATCGTACTAATCCACTCTTCCAAATGCTCACCTCAGACATGAGCCTCTCATATTAGAATAAGGATATCTCATTCTTCTATCTCAACATGTTTTTTTATTCCCTCAATTGGTTACCATGGAATCCATCCTAGTTCATGAACGGTAAATCACAATTCCATTCACTTAACAGGTTACACTCAACAACAAGAACAAATCAATACAAATTCTAACACAATAATTGTCTGAATACCAGTTCACTAAAAACAACTATTCATTGCATCCCCCTATTCATAGAATTATTCAGAGCGCAGTGTAAGCTAGCCTGCTCTCTGGATTAGGCCTCGCTATGGAGGGGTTACTGTCGCGAAAATCATTTTCCTACGACAGGTATAGTGTTACTTAGTGGTACAACATAAGAAGTACTACGACCAAGCTTTTCCCCTTAGATTTCCCTTATAGTGGTTTTCGCAGTTAGCTTATCTACTCAAAAGATGCATATTAACCACTCTACTATCAATTTACCCTCCTTTCACATGGAGAAACAATCAACTCAACACGTAACACAAGAATTACAAACACATAGACCATTACAAGTGAACCATTAACTCATAGACCAACATGAACGCATGAACCTTCCGAATGCCTACACCCATGAGCATACTCTAATCACCTTATCCAGGAGCATACCTCAGAAGTATCCCTTAGGACCTTCCACCAAAAATGGAAATCTAACAGTCGAGATTCAAGCCTATTCATACTCATGTGATTACATAATACAATAACTCTATCTCTTCCATCCATTTTTTTCTAATTACTTCCCTCTCTTACTAATTACTACTATAACCTGACTAGTTGTGATTAGCTGATAACTTCTATTTTACTTATCAATGACACATCAACCATACACATATATACGAGTTGCTAATCAAAGTCTAACACTAAGATAATCCATAGCCTATTTGGACGCTAAGCTGCCGTCAAGAAAATAATGGGCTGCGCACTTGCCTCGAGTTCTGGGTTCTTGCAGGGAATTGTCGTAGTGGATGGTGAAATCGTTGCCCTCTCTAGCCTCCTTACTTTCTTTTCCTTGTTAGAAATCCTAATTATTGTTTTTGGGTATCTTTATTCACCAGGCCTTATAGAAATAGGTTTTTAAATCCAATCCTGGACAGAATATCGGAGTTTTGGTCTGTGTCACCCATTGCAGTGGTCCCGTTATAGTAGAATTAGTTCCCCATGGATGCCCTGGCCTGGGCCCATCTGATTTTAAATTTGCCCATTCTAAATTTTTCAATCTCGTCATCACTTAATCCGAGGACATGACCTATACTCGTAAAAATATTAAATTTACCCACTTTTATGTCATCACGGTGCTATGATGATCGGACGAGGCATTACAATTATGATCGAAATACAAATTGTAGTGAACTTGAAGTTTACCAACAATAAAAATGGTTATCACAGTGAGACTACAAATGAATGGAAGTTTGAATGTCTCCAAATTACTATGGGTAGCAAATATGTATATGGAAGGTTACTTGATTTATACTACAAATATAAGCATGATGAAATTGCATGGTACAATAAATCAAAAGTTTATTGATGTAAAATTCATAAAATAAGTAAATATGAAGTTTAATAAAATAAATAACACCTATCATGGTAAATATGTAGTTTATTAATACAAATAGTTTTATTAGTTGACATGATTCTTTTGGTCATCTTGATATGGTGTGTGAATTGAGTATTGAAACTTTATTGACTAACTAGAAGATTCTTCAAGAAATCATTTGTGTTTTTTGTTCTCATGATAAGTCGAATATACCAGCTAATGTTGGGACTGAATCCCTAAAATTCTAAAAATTATAAAAGGTGAATATGGGTCCATTTACCTGTCATTTGATATCTAAAATTGATGCATCTTTAAATTGGTCACATGTACGTTTATTGTCAACCTACAGCTTGACATTCACAAAGTGACTTGCTCAATATTAATTGAGTTAAAAGAATAATTTTCAAAGTGCATAATCAAGACAATTCATTTTGATAGTGCTAGTTTATATCCAAGTTGGCTTGACGTTGAATGTCTCTGATAAAAAGTTGTATTATTACTTATGTGAATAAAGCTTAATGGGTTGGTCTATGATATGATATATTACATACAATGTCATTTATATGTTGACCAATAAATTATGATTAATCCCCCTTTGCTCAATTGTTTTAGCGTCAGGAACGAAATGTTTTTCATTTAATAAATTTTGATATGCAGTATATGATTAATGAATCTATGATGATGAACATATATGAATTCCCCAAAGTAGATCGGGGATGCACGTTAGTTTTTCGAACATGAGAGGGGGGGAGAATAAACAGCTAAAAAATTATCATTAGTATGATCCTCATTCAAAATAATTCAAGCCAAATGCCTGAAACATTTGCTGACCTAAAATTAATTTCATATTTCAGTTGCAAAAGCTCATAAGAAATTTATGTTCCCTGAAGGATAAAGACTATAGTATGCATGAAGCATTGTATATCAATTGGTTTTTATTGCAATAACTTTAAAAAAAAATGGAGTAAATGATCATAATAAGGAGGCAATGTGCTCTTGAAGAGCCTACGATATAACACTTAATGAAACTTCATGAAAGGCTTAGGCATCTAAGAAAAATATTGAACTTGATGAGATCTCTATGAGTTATATCCAATTGCAAATTGAAAAAAATGATATACCATCGATGATACCTTTGATACAATGTAGCACATAATATTGTAAAAGATAGTGAGGATCTAAATTATATGTCTATAAAAAAAATACTAAAATAGAAATATTATCAAGTGAAATGATGCATCTTGATAAGTGTAAAGCTTATTGGACCTGTAGTACAAACACTAGAGGATGTCACACATTTAAATAGTAATGTATGTTATCACTTGACAAAATTTATATGAAAATCCTGAAGGATTCAAAATGTCTGAATTATTTACAAGTTTCTGTAAACTTATTCATAATCTTTATATGAGGAAACTCAAATAAGAAAACAACATCATAGTTTGTTGTATTTTCTATTTATGTTGATAATATAAACCTCATTGGAACTCCAACATAGTTTCTAAAGGCAATTGATTATTTAAAGAAGATATTTGAGGTGGAAGATCTTGTAAAGACAAAATTATGTCTTGATTTGCAAATTGAACATTTGACAAAAGATATCTTTGTCAATCAATCTACCTATGTAGAAACAGTGTTGAAATAATTTTATATGGATAGAGCACATCCATTAAGTATTCCGATGGTTTTTCGATCACTTAATATAAATATAGATTCATTCTAACCTCAACAAAAGAGAAAATAAATTCTTGATCTTGAAGTACCATATCTTAGTGCAATTGGTGCACTAATGTATCTTGTTAATAGTATAAAACCTGATATAGCCTCTTTAGTTAATTTGTTAGTAAGGTATAGTTCTGCTCCTACTAGGAGACATTGAAATGGGATCAAACACATAATGCAGTATCTAAAAGGAACTATCAATATGGGCATATTTTATTCTAACAATTGTAGTTCCGATCTTGTTGGTTATACTGATGCAGGGTATTTATCTGACTCACACAAAGCTCACTAGTTACATGTTCATATGTGGAGGTACTGCCATATCTTGGAGATCTATGAAGCAGTCTCTCGCGACCACTTCATCAAATCATGCTGAGATAATATCTATTCATGAAACAAGTGGAGAATGTGTGTGGTTGATGTCCATGATGACTTTCATTAGAGAAAAATGTTTTTTGAAATATAAATAGTATCCAAAATTTTATATGAAGATAATGCAGCATGCATACCACAACTAAAGGGAGGATTTGTAAAAGGAGATAGAACGAAGCACATTTCGCTAAAGATTTTCTATACACAACATGAGCTCCAGAATAATGGTGATATCAATGTGAAACAAATTCATTTAAGTGATAATGTGGCTGATTTATTCACCAAATCTCTATCAACTGAACCTTTCAAGAACATGGGTGCACAATATCAGGATATAAAGATTCAAGAATGTTCACATTAGGGAGAGTTAAAATATGCACTGTACTCTTTTTTTACAAGATTTTATCCCACTGGGTTTTCCTTGTAAACTTTTAAATAACACAGCCAAAATGCATATTATTAGATATCCATACTCTTTTTTCTTCACTAGAACTTTTCCCATTGAGTTTTTCCTATTATGATTTTAACATGGCACGCTATCTATTAATGAACATCCAAGTGGAAATGTTATAAATATATTATATTATGGATATTCATTGGATAAGCTTGCAACCGAATAAACTTTGGATTAGTTGAGCTTGCAATCAGATAAGCTCTTAATGTATATTTGTATTATAGTTAATGTCTAAGTTAGAGTTAGTCTTCTCCTATAAATAGAGGGGTTTTTTCATTGTAAATCATTCCCCAAAAGAAACAAGAACTTCTCTCATTCTCTCCTTTATACTTCTACTTTTATAACAACAATTGAATTATCAAAATATCCATCAAATATTGAATGTCTCTTTGACCCTTCACATAAAAAAATGTTCTAATTAAATAAATTATTTTCAATATATAATTTTAATTATTATTTATAATATTGAACTTTTCACATTTCATCTTCTATATAATATGTAACTTATTTCTTTATTAACCACTAATTCACTCAACTTATTTATTAATACAAAAAAAACTATACAATTTAAAAATTACATGAAGTAATTAAACGTAGGCTAATTGAATTAATAGTTAAGTAGAAAAAAAGGTCCAAGAAGTATCATAAAAAAATATAATTTAAAGGCTCCAAATGATTTTGATTTCCTAAGAATACTTACAATACCAAGTTTTTTTTTTTTCAATTTTTCAATTTTTGTAGTCTTTTTGGTTTTGACCTTCATTTCTTTTCCCACAAAAAAATGCAGGATATCGTTTAAAATTTATAGGAAAGGAATGATATTGTGCATCTAGTTGTGCATTAAAACATAAATATAAAGGCATTAAAGAACTAAAGAAGAATTTTGTCTGAGAACTGCTATATATAGCTTGGAAGTGGACATACTTTTGCTTGATATTCAAACTGATTTTTTAAAATTTCTAATCTATAGCTCAATTAATTTTTTTTAGAATATATATGCATCAATATAAGTACACATATACATTATTTATGGGATACATGCACATGCAAAGCACGTGTTCAGAAACTAGTAGTTATTAAAAGTGTATGTGTGTCATCCCTAAATAATATAAATCATGAGATTCACACATAGGAACCATTATTATAAGACATAATCGTATGTGCATTGACCAACTAATATACCTAGAAAGCATGTTTATAGGTTCTAGTATATCTCATTATCTTTTGACCTGTTAAGAAGTTCTAAATTCTCTGTAAGTTGTTGAGTATTTTCATGCCATGTGTACAACAACAACAACAACCACCCGCTATAATCCCTCAAAGTGGTGTCTGGGGAGGGTAGAATGTACACAGACCTTACCTCCACCTCAGATGTAGAGAGGCTGTTTCCGGTAGACCCTAGGCTTATAGAAAAATAGTAAGTCAATATCGTAATACATAAAAAAAATTGAAATCTCTACCTACTTAAAAATCATGTTTATAAGATCTGTTACATCTCTATTTAATTTAAGTTTATTAAAAAATCCTAAAATTTTTAAAAGTTATTTGAATACCTCTATTCCATGATTGAATGTTTGTACTCTGTATTGACTATTTTGTGATAGTCTAACACATAGAAGTTAGGTCCCCTAAGTATAAAGGAATAAGAGAACCTATTTCATGTGAATTTATGTGATTCATGAAATTCTAATATCCTAATGTATAAATCTTTACAGGTTATGCCTATAGGATGTAATGTTCATACTTAGATGTAAATCTTTATTACACCCCATAAATTCTTGACATGTAGATGGCCT
>JACEIK010002063.1:69263-82310 GCA_018107945.1 Datura stramonium | reverse complement strand
GAATAATGTAAGACCTTGATTATTTGATGTAGTGTTGGAAAATGGAGGATGGTGGAGGATGCTAGCAAAGTCTAGCTATTTCCTAGAACAATACTGCTGCAGAGGTGGAATCCCCACATTGGCAAGACCGTGGTAGCGGTCTAGTTATCGTTGTAGTGTGTCCCTGTCAGAACGTAGGCCAGTCCTAGTGGCTAAACTCGATAGTGAAAGAGGGATGTTTGAAAAATACATTGGGGTAATTAGGGGTTAAGTGACTTGATGGATTAATTGTGAAGTTGTGTGTTAAAAATTAATTTATTGATTGCACAATAATTTTACGTTGTTGTGCAAACTAATTGTAGTCGGCTGATAATGCCTACCAGTACGTGTGGTATGCTGATACTACCTTGCTACGTCTCTTTGGGTATAGGTTATGGTAGGTTTGAAGTTTCATGACTGACGTGATGTATTCAACATCAATTTCTACACTTCTCTACGGATGAAGATGTGTCTTTTTATTTGTTGGTATTCTGTTTAGAACTTTTGTACCTGTGTAGACTATATCTTTGGGAAGAATCAGTTTCTAGGAGTCCTTTTATGATTTATTATGTTGAGTTAATTGAAAGAGACTATGAATTGATGTCTTTGTCGGAACAGAGATCCATTTTTTGTTATTAACTCTACTATCATATTAGAAATGATGTTTTAATAAGGGGTTCTCCTATCGAACTAGGGTCGACTAAGTGATAACTTCCAAATTCATTCCTCTTAACGAAAGAGTGTAAATGATCGTTGGCAAAATAAATATACCGAAGGGGTCAAATCCCACAGGAAATAGTAGTTTATCACGCAAGAGTTGTCTATGAAATTAAAGTAACTTGCATCAATGTCTCAAAAATAATAAAGTAAAAATTGAGGAGATCACAACTTGTTACTTGAACTACAAATTCACATACAAAAAAAGGGACAAAGCGTAGAAAATACCAAAGGAAAGAATACTAGGAGTGTGATATTATCGAGGCATCATCGGATTGGCATTACTAACAGCTCCTAGCATTACTCAATAGTATAATTAGTTGTGAATGAGGTGGAATTTTATGTTTTTCGACCAATTAGGTGCCTTGTACCTCGAATTTTCTCAAACCCCAAAGTCTTTTTCACAAAAAACACATCAACTTGGGTAAGAATAAACTATTTTCTACCTTTCATTCTCAATGGGTGTGTGACAATGGGTTTTGGCTATCTCTAGCCCAACCCCACAATGATCAACACCCAATTACCAATTAATGTTTCACACCCACACTCTAAATCCCTTTTTCAAGCAAAATTAGAGTAAGTAAATACAATCCACATTTGAAACTATGAATATTTAGATTAAAATTCAGAATAAAACACTAGAATTATACCAATTTGAGTAAATCTAAGATTAATTAAACAATACCCAATCCAAATCAACTCCAATCATTCACACCCCTAGCAAGGAATTTAGCTACTCATATAATTGGGAGAACAAATTGCATTAAGTAATAATTCAATATCCATTCAACAAAATGAGTAAGAAAAATTAAAGCACAAAGTTCTGATCTCCAATGTAGTTTTTCTACCTTTTCAAAGAAGAAAATGAAGATTTCTCTCTCTACAATTCGATTCTCCCACTTCTCTCTACTTTGTATTCAATATTCAATACAATGGAATAATGATTTGGGATAAAAGGTTCAGTTCACCTTTTAAAATGTACAAAAGTAGGGTATAAAATGCTCCTCTTTTTCTTACACCAGATGCTTTTTCTCTTTTCTGACGGACCCCAATTGCGAGTCACCGACGGTTCACCGGTGCTGATCTGCGGTCCGCCGATCTGTCGCATCAAGATGCCAGTGGGTTTTGAATCAATTCAGCAATTGCACCGTGGTTCGCCGGTGTTGATCCGTAGTCCTACAATAGCCATCTTCTTAAGCACAGTAGGTATCTACGATTAGCCGACATTTTGCCAGTGTCCTCCGATGGAGCGCCGCTCCTCATCTCAATTTTAATGGTTTTTTCTCAATTTCATGTTTTCCCTACTCAAGTTAAATACCTGCAAAGATAAAGGACAAAGAGCATAAAATCCACCTAAAACACTTGAAAACCAAACAAAAACTCTTTTCTAAGAGCCTAATGAGTTTGTAAATTACCAAGTCATCAAATACCCAAACTTGAACCATTACTTGTCCTCAAGTAATGCAATTCTTTATAGCTGAGAAAATGAAACAACATGATATACAATATGAGTCTATGCACCAAGGACAACTGAACCTATGACAACCAAAAAAATGCTCATCGACTCAAGGAAAAGAGAAGAGACTCCCCAAAACATGTTGCAAAAGTTTCAAGACGTAACCACAGTAAATAGGAATGATTCACAAATAATTCCATTCTTAAAAACAAGGGCATCGTTTATCAAAACAATCACACATAGCATCTCAAATCATTGCAAATTCACATTCAAAGCTTGCCTTGAAGCTCACAACACTCATGTCCAATCACTTCTTCACGCCAATGCAAGCATGTTCTCCAGAGGGGTGAAGCTACTCACAAGAAGAGAAATCCATTTTTATCATCAAGAAATCCATAAACAAGGGAATAGAATAGATAAATAAGCTCACTCTCACAAAAAAATTCTCCATGCACACAACTTGACCCATATGCTTGCCCCTCGTGCAACTCGCCACTAATGTAGAGTTTCTACAATCAAAATCAATTAGGACTTGGGGGTCATAATGAAGGATAGGGGTTAAGGTAGGATAAAGAATGAGTTCTAGTGGTTATAACCTCCCTAATACCTTTTTGTGAATATTTTTAACATCCCATCACACTATTGAGAATCAGTCCACCTTATCTCTCCTTGCTCATCATCTTCATCTCTTATTTAACAAGAGCCACTCTTATAACACCTTTGGATTCCATATTTCACCTCATCTAAGTAAGAGGTAACACCGTTCACTATTCTTTCTCTTTCAATGATTCACGGTTCTTCAACCAATCAATTCATTCATTTCACTCACAACTTGGTGCTACCTCACATTGAAGCTTTCACATTTCACCATTTTTTGTAAAACCCCAATCTTAGGCTTTTGCCTCATTTCCACACATTTCCTTATCTCTCCCTATTTCTTGTGCTTGACGTCCTATTTGTCATTCTTTCACCACTAGAAACTATGGAGGATGGGTGCCAAAGAAGGGGATTAAAAAGGGTTGTTAGGCCTGTAATATGATTTTCAGGAAAAAGGATCAAAGGCTCAACATTGACTAGCAAAGGAAGATGTTTAAGGAGGTCATTTTGGGTGAAGCGACTAGCAATAGAAAGCCTAAAATTATGTTCTAAGTGCAGCTACATCTATCATTTTGCCTTGAGTCACTCTTAGGGCAAGTTCTAGACAAACATATATGCATGCGAATCATTCAATCAGCCTCACCACACAAGGCATCACACTCCAAGGAGTTCATAGAATACATCACTATAGCCAAATTATGACTTAAGACAATTAAGCATGTGAATCAACAAGCCAAACAAGGAGTGTGAAATATATGACGAGAGGGTGCTACATTTTCCATTTCAAATGCCCCATTTCTTCAAAATTCATTTATTCATGCCACACAAAAACTTTTGGTGGTACTTCTCAAAAAAAATTTCAACAAGACTCAAAAACATGGGATTTTCCCTTAAGAAAGACTCCTCATAATCTATCATTGAAAAATGTCACCCGGTTCGACAATAGAAAAAGAAAAGAAAAAAAACTGCTCCTCGGAAAAGAACCATGATATAAAGAAAACACTCGGAGTTTATTCACTAACTACTATTCACAAAGGCAAAAATCAAACTTGGGTAATGAACCATTTGGCAATTTAAGTAAGGACCCGATCATTTGCATTAACAATTCAAGAACCAACAAACCAACCGCATCATGAAAAAAAATTCAAATCGGCCCGACAAAGGCAAAAACCTCTCATCAAGAAAGGGAGAACTCATCCCCACCCCCAACTACAAAAATACATTGCCCTTAATGTAAAAGTGAAGAACAAAAAGGTCAATAGGGCTCCCTGAATGATCTAGCGATGGGGGTGAGGGATCCATTAGCAGGTAGTCTCATCAAAGTGCCATGAAGCAATTTCAACCACAAAAGGCAACAACAGGTTAGGTGGGAGTTCAAGTGGTTTTCCTGGATTGGGAACCGCCCAATGGTCTGAAAGAGTTCTGAGTTCATGATAAGAAGTGGTGTTGACCCCACCGGGTCTCCATGATAGATCTATTCCGCTCGCAGCGAGCATCTGATGGGGCAGTAGGTGACTCTGATATATTTCTTCACCGGACATGATTTTTGAAGGGCTGTCATACCTCATTCACCAATCATCCAGTAGGCTCATACTTTTGTAAGGTTGTGCAGTAGCGGTTGGTGTTTCATTCATTTAAATATTTTTTGGTGAAAGCATTTTCTTGTGTCCCGCCACTTTACCTCTCAAGTTAGTCGCTTCCTTTTCTAAAACTTCAACTTTAGCACAGAACCTTCCCAATTTTTTAACCATTGGTTGCATGGACTTCTTGATGGCTTGCTGGACCATGGGACGTATTTCTTTGGCTAATTTCAACAACTAGATATTATGAGCATGGGCCATTTATGCCATCCTCAAAAGGTCAATTGGCAAAGAGGAGTTGACTCTGTTGACCTGTGGTGACCCTGGGGCTGTGCTAGAGAACTTGGAAGATGGGGGGCTATTTTTGTCCACTGTCACCTTGGGTCTCTTTGAAGTTGGGTCATCCTTATCGGTTTTGGTGGCTAGTGTAGTCACTCTGTTGGCCCTCACTGTCCTGTCTAGTGGTTTGAATAGAGGGCATATGGCCCGTAGGCATAACATACTAATGAGGTCGAGATACACCAAACATTGCAAAGGGAAATGACAACTAATCTAAATTAAGGAACAAAATTCTAAGGATCGTATAGTAAACAAATAGGAAGAGCGAAATGTTTTTGCTGGAAGCACTAGAGGACCACAGGAGGAATGCAGGTGGAGAGCTGTGAATCACCGATAAACCACCGACATTTGGCAGAAACCTAGGTAGATGTACTCTTAACCGGTACCACACCAGAAATTCACCCACCCTAACCCATGAAGCCCCAGTGAAACGCAGGGCCTTGGTAGTGGCTTGTATCCTCGTGCCTGAACTTGCGTTTCAGCAGGCATTTCGCCGGGCATGTCCGGCAATTCACTGATGGAATGCTTCTCACTTTTACTCCAATTCAGCTAATAGCAATCCCTCCAAAATCATGATTCACCCACTTACCACACATCACTATTATTTACACAAGCAATACAACCAAAATAACAATGACAATATTTCCCTTAAGAAAGACGTCACCCTATCTATCATTGGGAAAATCGTGCATTCTAAGCACACGGGACTACTCAGACTTCATCCCCAACAAGAATTCCAAGCATTTAAATCATGGAAAGTATGTTTTCCAAAGAAAACACCCACATAAATATTTAAACATCTAACTACCAACCCCAACATATCCATAATATAGAAAAATATTCAATCAATGAAAAACACAAGATGGAAGATTGGGAACATGGGTGTGACCAAGATCTACTCTAGCATGCTTGAATTCAGATTCATATTCTTAATATAATAACATTAGAACAAGGAGATACATACAAAGTTGAGAAGTGAGAATAAGTAAGGGGGTGGAATCCTAGTAACTCGCCCAACTATGGTGTCTTCATAGTGATGGGAGATAAGCTAGATAAAAGGAGTGAATCACAACCCAAACATAGGCCCGGAACAAGACACGGGACAAGAAACCATGAGAAGCTCCAAGTTGACCCATGGCATGAACATAACATCTTACTCATTTAATGAAATGGAAGATCAACATATTAAACATAGCAGAAGTCTAGACATAATGTAAAATCTGAAATACATCACATGAGTCTAAAGTTGAATACATACTATGTCTGAGAAAGCCTCTAATACTGATGAGCAGTTGGGACAAGACCCCAACTAACTCGCTATAGTCTGAAACTGAAAATACGAAATGAAACTGATAAGAAGGGCCGTCGCAAGATGAGGACTCACCGACTTAGGCTGAGGAAAGCTAACTCCGAATGTATGAATAGCGGTGGGATGGAGTCTGGATATCGGAGCCTATATCATGAAATGATGCATCATAGAGTATGCGGTCAGTACGTGGAATGTATCGAGCATGCAAGGTAAGTAAAATCACTAAGTAAAATCACTAAACATGCATAATATAAAATATAATCAAGATAGGATTTTGAGAGTAGGGCTTGCATGCTATTTTCTGAAATCATGATCTCAACATAACTGAACATCATAACTGAATCGACTGACCTAAAGCTGAAAATTGATAATCATAAGTAAAACTGAACATTGGGTAAAACCTGCGAAAAACATAATATCATGACTGATGTACATGCATAAATGAAATTATGAGGAATAATGGGAGACTCATCATATAATGTATTACCATGATAGAGCTTACGTGGTTCCGACTATCACACTCAAGTGGGCAAAGCCGTCCAAAGCCTTGCCAATGCTAAAGGTGCTACCATGATATCGATATCAAGCTCAAGGCCCCTTGGGGCATGGGAAGCTCCAAAGGAGGTCCCAAATAATCTGATCATACCTACGTTGGCGTGTAGTTCTGAGGCATAGGGTTGACTGACCCTTATCTTACTCGGTGCTAGACACTACTCCCAAAAATATACATATGCTCTCCATCATTTTTCAATGAATCTAACCACCGCCTAGTGACGAAGCTGAATAATAACATATATGCATAAATTTGAAGTAACATGAGGAGCCTTGGCTCAAACCATAACACAAGCTGAGGATAATAGGATTCTTTACTCCAAAACCATGTGGTAAGCTAATTCAATACTCGACCATATGGGCTTGCCCAATACTTTAACATGCTTGAAATCAACTTGATGCACTTTGAAAACACGACCATAGACATGGGTATATCGAAATAATACTTTCTTCATAAACATCACATCATACTTGAACATATATCTCATAGATCTCGACTTTCATGATTCATGGATGGGCATCATAGTTTATAAAACTTGAAAACATAATTTATAATTTAAAACATTATAAAATCTTCCCATTAATCATAATTCATCATTTAAAACATGCTTAGATAATACCTATGATTAAAACTTAGGAATTCATGCATTGGGTAAAAACCCCATGGGATCATAAACTAGAACATCATGAATTGAGAGGTAATTGGGGATGGGTGTGGAAAATTGCACCCATTCATAACCTTACATACATGAAGGGATCTAATTTTCATACTTCCTTGATTTCCCAAAGCGAATTGAGGATGAATTTGGAAGAACTAGCGTTGATCACCTCTCAAACTTCTAAACTCGCATGCATGAATTAGGATGAGCTTAGCATGACTTAACCCTTCTTAAAATGCTCCATTATGATCTTAAAATGATGTACTATAGGCCTTAGGATCATGGGCATTACGAAAAAACCCTTAATAAACTCATAGGGAAAAATAGACTGCCAATCCCGATGAGGGACTAGATGAGTCATTGTCTATGGCCATGACTCGTGCTATGCATTCGTCCCCTTCACTGCCAAAGTTCTCCTGAGGGGTCACTACGGGGGACACCACGACTCGTGTTGTATCCGACGAGTTGTGGTGATGACCCTTTATGTCCACTACCCAGCTTTTCCAACTTTCATCCAACTCTTGACCACGGTTCACATGAAGACCCATGGTGTTGACCATGACTCATGGTCACACACGATGCCACTTCAAAATTCAAGATTTCAACCTAGTTCAAGTCCCTCCCCACGAGTCACTTAATGACTCATGGGATTCTTGATGGGTCACTGGACGACTCATCTTGTGACCTAGTGTAGAAAAACATATTTTCTTCGTTTCAACTCCCGAGTCTGATCTTAGGGTCTCTGGGGCATCACCATATCTCCCCCTTGGGAAAATTCATCCTCGAATGTTAGAAAAGATAAATAAAAGTAGAGAAATGCAATCATCATACTCAAATACTGATCATACATGATGAATTTGACAAAGTGACTGACTCCGATTTGAACTACATGATTGAATTGAATTCGCGAACCACACATATATCCAGTTACATGAAAGAAACTGAGGTACATGAGTTGAATATGAAACTAAATAGAACATTAAGGAGGAAACTGATACCTCAAACTGAAACTGATCCGGAAGGGAATAAATGTGGGTATCTAACCATCATATTTTCTTCGGCTTCCTATGTAGCTCCCTCAACATGTTGATTCCTCCATAAAACCTTGACTGAAGCTACTTCTTTGTTTCTTAACTTACGAACCTGACAATCCAGTATCTCAACTAGAACCTTCTCATAACTAAGGCTGTCTTTCACACCGACACTATCCACCGGTAAAACTAGAGCTAGATCACCCAAACACTTCTTTAAGAGCGATATATGGAAAACTAGATGGATTGAAGCTAATTCTGAGGGCAACTCCAATTCATATGCTATCTTGCCAACCCATTTCACAATTTGGTATAGGACAACATAACGGGTACTGAGATTCCCTTCCTTTCTGAATCTCATCACTCCCTTCATGGGTGATACCTTCAAAAACACCCAATCATCAACTTCGAACTCAAGATCCCTCATCTTCACATCCTCATAGGAATTTTAGCAACTCTGAGCTATTTTCAACCTGTCCCTTATAAGCTGAACTTTCTCCATAGCCTCATTGACTGAATATGGTCCTATACGCAGCTTTACCAACTTCAAACCAACCAATAGGCGATCTACATCTCCGCCCATAGAGAGCCTCAAACGGAGCCATCTGAATGGTGGAATGGTAGCTGTTGTTATATGCAAACTCAATGAGAGGAAAATGGTCATGCCAACTACCCTTGAAGTCAATCACACACACTCTCAGTATGTCCTTTAGAGTCTGAATAGTTCGCTCCACCTAACCGTATGTTTGTGGGTGAAATGTTGTACTGAGATTGACTTGAGTACCAAGTTCCTTTTGAAATGATCTCCAAAATAGGGAGGTAAACTAAGTACCTCTATCCGATATGATGTACAAGGGCACTCCATGCAACCTAAATAGCTCCCCAATGTACTATTTAGCATAATCCTCCGTAGAATCGGTAGTTTTGACATGTAAGAAATGAGCTGCTTTGGTCAAGCTATCCATAACCACCCAAATGGAGTCATACTGTTGACAAGTGCAAGGAAACCCTGTGATGAATTCCATATTGATTGTCTCCCACTTCCAAGTAGGAATGCTAATGTCTTGAAGCACACCTCTTGATCTCTAGTGCTCAACCTTTACTTGTTGACAATTCAGACACTTAGCCACAAATTCTGCAATGTCCTTCTTCATGCCATTCCACCAATAGATTTCCCATAGGTCACAGTACATCTTGGTGGAACTTGGATGTATGGAATATCGGGAACCATGAGCCTCGTGCAACATCCGATCTCTCAAATCATCAACATCTAGTACACACAATCGACCTTGATATCGGAGCACACCATCTCCCCCTTTGGAGAAGACCTCTACCTTCTGATTCTGAACGGATTCCTTTAACTTCACCAAGATAGGATCCTCATCTTGTCTAGCATTTACACCAGTCACCAAGGATAATTCTGATCCATTCTGAATAATAACACCACCATCGGTCGAGTCAACTAGACAAACTACCAACCGTGTAAGCCGATGCACATTCTTCACCAGCTCCTTTCTCCCCGCATCCACATGAGACACACTCTCCATAGAAAGCCTACTAAGAGCGTCTGCTACCATATTAGCCTTGTCCGGATGGTAAAGGACACTCATATCATAATCCTTGAGTAGCTCCAATCACCTCCTTTGGTGTAGATTTAGATCCTTCTAGGGAAACACGTATTGTAGGCTCTTGTGGTCCATAAACACATCCACATGGACCTTGTTGCGCCCCAGCATCCGTGCAAGCGTACGCGGTGTACAAGTAATATAGTGGCCCCTTTAAGAGCCGGATGTCGAACCCACAGGGATTGGACTATTTCAGCAAATATTCAAGTTCAAGTGTTAATTTAATCTTCACAAGTGTTGATTATAGAAATTTCATTGATTTATAATTAAGTCTCGGGGTGATCACAAAATACTCTAGGAACGATATAAGAAGCAACTAAAGTTAAGGCCTGATAATCATGCAATGTTATAATTCACAATGGTTTGAGTATGAAAACTTCAGTTGTTGTCTCACATAATTAAAATGTTATGTTCATGGTCTTTCGAGCCTCTAAACACGACAAACTAGTATCACACCTACATCTTTGAGTGGGAATGTGACATCCTAATTTGTGATCAATTTAATTACGTGGATGTGGTTCACGGAGTTTGTGCCCTTGATTATGGACTTTCGTACCTCTAATCATTAAACCAAACTTAGCTTCATAACTTCTTCTACAATTGGTGATGTGATAATTCTAAGTCGTTGTATAGCTCATTCCAGTATTAATAATCAAGCAAGGCAAATTAGGTATAATTTTTATCCTAACCGCTAATCCTACCATAAAGGTAAGAACTTGCTCCCTACATTCTTATGTTCTAGCCTAGGGTTACTCTTTCGAGCTTTTACCTAAGCTTAACGCATTTGTTTTCATGGTGATCAAGCATAAAAACAACAATAATAAAGAATGGAAGACAATTCAAAAACTAAAAAATCAAACCAAGAAGAATTCATGCATTTACAATCATCTTACATAGCCTCAACCCTAGAGGAAGGGTTTTAGCTACTCATGTTCGTACAAATACTCAAAAATGTGTTTAAAGTAGAGTACTTACAAGAATAATTAAAAGAGAATGAAAAATAAGGAACCCTAGGTAGAGTTCTTCCATTCTCCCTTCGCTCCTTTAAGGTTTTCCAAAAATATTTCGTGATAAATGATTTTAGAAGCTAAGGGTTCAATTTAGACTAAGCTGAAAAAATGAAAATTTTGGCCTGTGGTGGAACAGCTCCATGTCACGGAGGCTATCACGGAGATTTTCCTCCGTGCCATGGAGCAAACGCGGACAGCTACTGGAACATGTCTTCTCGGCAGGTCTTGCACGAGGTACCTGTGCGTCACCCAGTATGGCACGCTACTGGTCGTGCCATGTGCCTACCGTGGCATATTGCCATCGCGCAGGGCCACTGGATGAAACTCCTCGCGTGACGTGGAACGGCGTGGCATGGCCCTCAGCGTGCAGCTTATGCTGCATGGCACGCTGCCCTTGCCGGCAGTCCCTATCTTTAGCCTGCCATGTTGCTTTCATTTTCCATCGAGTTCGAACTTCATTCCTTTGCTTCAACCGTCATATTTTAGTCCCACACGTGCATTTTACACCTACAAAACAAGGATTAATCATGTTGGTTAGTTTATACACATAATTAATAGAAATCATATAAGAATATAATTTATTTAATTGAGAAACATGACTTAATTAAGTTATAAATAGCACTTGGGCAAGTAATTATTCCCAAGATCACTACCCCACACTTAAAGCCTTGTTCTTCCTCGAACAACACATTTACATCTCATGTACATGAAGACTCAAACATAACTAATTGAAGCAAAATAATTCAAGCTAAGGCTACAACAATTGTTTTAGATAGCAAGTTAACAATAGAGCATGCAGGATTTAACCCTTAAAATCGGATATAACTATGTAAAGACATCCTATCCTAGAGAATCGACTCTAAATTTCAACAAACTCATGCAAATTAACCAATCAAGAAATCCGACATGAATTGCATCCTTCATCAAACATGTGCCCTTACACAAGATAGTTACCCATTTTTGCTTGTATATTTTCAAATTATAACATGCATGGGTATATGAATAAGAACTACTCTCTCTCTCAAAAAGAATTCACATGCGACATTTATTGACCCATAAGCTTGCCTTTAGTGTTTTACTCCCCTAATTTAGGAATGTTTAAAAGTAAGATCAAGTAGGACTTAGTGGGTTGTGATGTAAGATAAAGGATCGGTAGGTACTATTCTGGCTAGTAATAGTGACTATCTTTCCTAAGCGCTTTTAATAAATCACACTCGTGGTCACTTCAAAATTCCAGATTTCAACCAAGTTCAAGTCCCTCCCCACGAGTCACTTAACGACTCGTGGGATTCCTAACAAGTCACTAGACGACTCGTCTTGTGACATGGTGCGGAAAAATTTGTTTTTCCCGTTTTAGCTCCCAGGTCTGATCTTAGTATTTTTGGGGCATTACAAGTGAAAGAAGAGGGTTTTAAAGGCTGAGAGAGGGGAGGTTATTAGGTAGGAAGAAGGCAGTTGTTAATGGTGTTAGGTTGGGAAGCTGGATTTTTTGGATGTTAAAAAATGGTGGGAGTTTTGATGAAAGAGTAGAGAGAAGGGTTTTTGAATAGTTCGAAAGATTTACCAGACTTTTAAATCCCTGGTTCAGGTTGGTCAATGGGTCGGTAAAAATTTTAAATAAATTTCATACCTTGACTTGCGCTTAACCGGTGGTTGGCGATGAGTGGCGGCATTTTTCCAGTTTAACCACCAGTGACTGTCATCCTTTCAATTCACTATTTTGCAGCTGGAGTTAGACCAGTGGTTCGCGGATTATCACCGGTGTTCCGCCGGTTGTGTCCCTGATTATACTCAAACTCCCAGGTGTACTGGTTTTAGTCAGTGCCCATTCGGTGGTTCGCCGATTGTCACCAGCATTATGCCAGTGGGTTGCCAGTTTCCTCTCTTTTTCTCCATTTTTTTGCTTCCGACATGCGATAGGCAGTGCCATATGCTTGTGCATCGGTGTTTCGCTGGTCTACCGTAGTGCCAGTGTTGTTATTCTCCTCCTTGTTTAACATACAGTCCATTTAAAAAACAAAAACAACAAAGAATTCAAAGCATCAAAGGTAAAAATGCTTGGGTTTCCTCCCAAGAAGGTTAACGTCGTGGCATGATGGATGCACCTTATCTGCAATGGTTAATCCAGGTACATGACCCCCACTCAGCCAACCT
>JACEIK010002063.1:56604-68943 GCA_018107945.1 Datura stramonium | reverse complement strand
CCAATCAAGGTTCAAACTTTTCAGTGCCCACAGGGCCTTATGCTCTAGCTCAACAAGAAGGTGACAAGCTTTTCCAAAAACAAGCTAGTAGGGTGACATTCCAATTGGTGTTTTATAGGTAGTCCGATATTCCCACAAGGCGTCATCTAGTTTCTGAGCCCAATCTGTTCTGTTTACATTGACTATTTTAGTCAAGATAGACTTGATTTCCTGATTGGAGACTTTTTCTTGGCCACTGGTTTGAGGATGACAAGGGGAATCCACTTTGTGCTTCACACAATACTTACTTAGCAATGCGCTGAACAATCGATTGCAAAAATATGATCCTCTATCACTGATGATAGCTCTAGGGGTACCAAACCATGAGAAAATATTCTTTTTCAAAAAGGTTGTTACACTCTTCCCCTTATTGTTGGGCAACGCCAAAGCTTCCACCCATTTAGAGACATAATCAATAGCCACCAGAATGTATGTGTTTCCATATGAGCTCATAAAAGGGATCATAAAATTGATTCCCCATATATCAAATAATTCCACCTCAAAAATTGGTGTCAAAGGAAGCTCATGTTGCCTCGAAATACTTCTTGTCCATTGACATTGATCACACTACTTAACAAAGTCATGGGCATCCTGGTGAAGAGTAGGCCAATAAAATCCAAATTGTAGCACTTTTGCTGCTATCTTGACACTACCATAATGGCCCCCAAGCGGTGACAAATGAGAAGCCTCGAGGATTGACACCATTTCAACCTATGGAACACACCTATGAATTATACTATCATCACAACTACAAAAGAGGTACGGGTCATCCCGATAAAACTTTCAAACATCATGCATGAATTTCCTCTTTAGATGAAAAGTCAACCCTTCGGCAGTGATATTACTTGCCAAGTACTTAGCAAAATCTGCAAAGCACGGTGTTAAGTCATGTGTTGCTTCCAAAATATGTTCGCCGGGGAAGTCATCATCAATCTCCTCATGTACCCCCTACTTACTATTTATGTCTAAGCGAGATAGATGGTCAGCTACTTAATTTCACATCCTTTCGAATCCTTTACTTCGAAATCCAATTCTTGTAACAAAAGGACCGACCTAATAAGCCTAGTTTAGAATCTTTCTTTGTCATTAAGTATCTGAGTGCAGCATGGTCCGTGTGAACCACAACCTTTTTCCCTAGAAGTATTCCCAAACTTTTTCAAACGCAAACACTACGATGAGTAGCTCTTGTTCTATCACTTTGTAGATTGCTTGTGCATCATTCAGGGCTTTACTGGCATAGCAAATGGGGTGAAATATCTTTTTCTTCCTCTGACCAAGAAATTCCCCTAAAGTTACACCACTGGTATCACACATTAGTTTAAAGGGATTTGACCAATCTGGTGCAGTGATAATTGGAGCGGATATAATCTTCTCTTTCAATTACATAAAATCCCTCATATATTCCTCGTCAAAATTAAACTTTGCATCTTTTTCTAATAATCAGAATAATGAATGTGCTATCTTAGTGAAAATAAATTGACAGTAAAATCTCGCATGTCCCAGAAAAATCCTATTACCCTTGACAGATTTTGGCAGAGGTAACTGCCCAATGGCGTTAATTTTAGCTTGGTTTACCTCAATCCCTTTCTTAGATATCTTGTGTCCCAGAACAATTCCTTCTTTTATAATGAAGTGACACTTTTCCTAATTAAGTACCAAGTTTTTCTCCTTGCATCTCTTCAACACCTCTTATAGGTGAACCAAACAGTCTTCAAATGAATTTCACACAATTGAGAAGTCCTCCATAAAGACTTCCATAGTTTCCTCTACCATCTACGAAAAGATTGGCGTCATACATCTCTGGAAAGTGGCTGGGGAATTGCAAAGCCCTAAGAGAATCCTCTTAAATGCAAAAGTTCTATAAGGAAATGTAAATGTGATTTTTTTCTTGATCGTAGGGAGCAATAGAAATCTGATTGTAGCTTGAGTATTCATCCAAAAAACAATAATACTATTTCCCATCCAGGCAATCTAGCATTTGGTCAATGAAGGGGACTGGAAAGTGATCCTTCTTAGTCCATGAGTTCAACTTGTGGTAATCCATATACAACCTCCACCCGATAATTGGATGCCTTGCAATTACTCATTCTTCTCATTTTGTGCCACTGTAATCCCACCTTTCTTCAGAACACATTGGACAGTGCTTACCCAACTGCTATAAACTATAGGATACACCTCTTGCATCTAACCATTTGATAATTTCTTTCTTGAGTACCTCTTGCATCAGTGGGTTTAAGCATCTCGGATGCTCAACTGATGGGCTACAATTATCCTGAAGGTTGATCTTGTGAGTGAAAATACCAAGAGGTATAGAAATGTTATATGCTATAGACCATCCCATTGCTCGAATATGTCGCCTCAATATTTCTAGAAGTGCTTCTACTTGTTGGTTGTCGAGCTTAGCCGAGATAATTCGGGAGAATGTCTCATTTTCCCCCAAATATGCATACTAAAAATGGGCAGGTAACCGTTTGAGCTCTAAGACCAGCGATGAAATAATGTATGGTTGTGATGGCGATTTTTGAGGTGAAGATCAAATTTCTTCGGTTGAAATGAATAGGTGTCCAACCCTTTACTAACATGACACACCTCTTCCAATCCTCCACTATTCAAGAGAATGCTTTCAAATGTTTCTTTCAAAGTTTCTTCTTCCACCCTCCATTCCATAACTTCTTCCTCCACATTGGTTGGTAGTGGTGGAGTCTTTTCTTCCTTTATCACTTGTTGGGTTGCCATTTGAGATGCTAACAAGTTCATTTTGTCCTCTAACGATCTGATAGACACTTCATGGTTCTTCATCTTTTGAGTGAGGTCCAAGAGATCATTTTGCAGCTCCAGAATCCCTGAATCAGTCAAAATGACCCGCTCAAGCATAACCTTAGGCATGCTTTCAATGCGGGATAAGAAGGACTCTTCACTTCCCTAGCTACTCGTTTCGGCTGTACAAACAGAGTTCCGAGCTTGATATTCATTATAAGGATACCGATAGCCCTGGTTGGCTTGTTGATACCTCATATGAAAACCCATCATATAATTCGCTAGAAGCTCTATTCGCTTAATCATCACCATCAACACCGTGACTTTTTTCTCCTCTCTTCTCCACATCTCATCCATCAATTGGAGGGTTTCAACATAAGATGCCCCATCGGGATTTCTCAATAGCCTTTAAAAGGGAGTCATTATCATATAAATAACAATTCAACAATGGGAGAACAAGACATAAGATGCTAAATTGATCAACTCATTAATCAACTAAAGGCTTTCAAACTATATTCCTCGGCAATAGCGCCATTTTTTAAATTTCCAAATTTACTCCTCTTAACGAAAGCCTACTAAGTGCTTCCGCTACCACATTAGCCTTACCCTGGTGGTAAACAACACTCATATCATAGTCCTTAAGTAGCTCCAACCACCTCCTTTGTCAAAGATTGCGATCCTTCTGCATAAACACATATTGCAAGCTCTTTTGGTCCATAAATACATCCACGTGGACCCTATACAAGTAATGTCGCCATATCTTCAATGCAAACACCACCGCAGCCAACTCAAGATCATAGGTCGAGTAATTCCTCTCATGGATTTTTAACATTCACGAGGCATACGCTATCACTTTCCTGTGCTACATCAACACACACCCAAGTCCGATTCTCGAAGCATCAAAATATACTACAAAACCATTGGTACCCTCAGGTAGGGTCAACACTAGTGCTAAAGTGAGTTGAGTCTTCAACTCTTGGAAGCTCTTCTCACAAGCCTCTGACCATTGGAACTTTACCTTTTTCTGAGTCAACCTGGTCAAGGGTGCTGCAATTGATGAAAATCCCTCGACAAACCTCCGTTAGTAGCCTACTAGGCCCATGAAACTTTGAATTTTTGAAGGATTCACCGGTCTGGGCCAATTCTTTACCGCTTCAATTTTATGAGAATCCACTCTTATGCCCTCACTCGTACCACATGACCTAAAAATGCCAAGGAGTCCAACCAAAATTCACACTTGCTAAATTTTGCATACAACTGACGATCCTTGAGGGTCTGAAGCACTACTCTCAAGTGGGCGGCATGCTCCTCCTCGCTCTAAGAGTATATAAGGATATCATCGATGAACAAGATCATGAACATGTCTAGATATGTCTTGAACACCCTTTTCATTAGGTCCATAAAAGCAGTAGGGGCTTTTGTTAGTCCAAAAGACATAACTACAAACTCATAATGGCCATATCGTGTTTTGAAGGCTGTCTTCAGGATATCATACTCCCGAACTCTGAGCTGATGATACCGGACTTGAGATCTATCTTTGAGAATCATCTAGCACCCTGGAGCTGGTCAAAAAAATCATCAATCCTGGGTGAGGGGTACCTATTATTGACGGTGACCTTATTCAACTACTGGTAATCAATGCACATCCGTAGAGAACCATCTTTCTTTCAGCAAAATAACACTGGTGCACCCCATAGAGACTTACTCAGCCGAATAAAGCCCTTATCTAAGAGGTCCTTCAACTGATCCTTCAACTTTTTTAGCTCGGCTGGAGCCATCCTGTACACAGGAATAGAGACAGGTTGCGTATCGGGTAAGAGATCAATGCCGAAATCAATTTTCCTCTCAGCAGGAACACCTAGCAAATCATCGGGAAAAACCTCCTGATACTCACACACTATCGGAACTGACTGGATAGTCGAGGTTTCGGACTCAACATCCTTAACCGTAACTAGGTGATACATGAAGCCCTTAGAAATCATTTTCTTGGCCTTAAGATATGAAATAAACCGACCGGATGGTACAGCTGAATTACCCTTCCACTCTAAAACTGACTCACCCAGAAATTGGAATTCCACCATACGGGTCCTACAATTCATCAAAGCATAACATGCAAACAACTAATCCATACCCAAAATGATATCAAAGTCAGTCATAGCTAACTCTACTAAGTTTGCGGAGGTAACCTTATGCAATATTGTGATGGGGCAACCTCTATACACCCGCCTAGCTACAACTGATTCACCAACTAGAGTAGAGACTAAGAACAGTCCTAACAAAATTTCAGGGCTAACTCCAAAACTACTAGAAATATAGGGAGTCACAAAAGATAAAGTAGCTCCTGGATCTAACAAGGCATAAGCATCAATATGGAAGACTTGTAACATACCAATGACCACATCTGGCGAAGCCTCCTGCTCCTGGCAAGGTACTAGATCATATAACCTATTTTTGCACTAACCTCCTGCTGAACTAGTAGAGACACCCTGCTGAGGGGGACGTGCTACTGGAGCGGAAGAAATGGCTGCTATCACATGGGCCTCACCTACCCTTGATCTGGAAGAGGGGCAATCCCAAAGTCTGTGCCTGAGTTTGCCACACCCGAAACACGCATCTTAGCTAACTAAGCACTTCCCAGGATGATTCTTGCCGCACTTCGCACAAGCTGGAAAAGTGCGCTCCACTTGCATGCTACCCTGATCCCTCGAGCCTGAAGCCCTGCCTCTTTGATCTCCTCTGAACTTAGATGGCATGCTGGCTGATGATGGAACTGGAGTGATAGACCTGTGTTGGGACTACTGACGCTATCAACCCCCTAACCTAACATGAGTAACCCCCATAGCTGTCGGTCCTAGCCCTCTTGGACTCCCTCTGCCTCCGGTTAACCGACTCCATCTGTTATGATGTAATACAATAAGGGGGAAGTCAATATCCCGATGAAGCATGGCGATCCTGCAATCCTTGTCCAAGTAATCCGCCAACCCATGCACAAAATGGCTCACCTGAGCCCTCTGATCCGCCACCAACTCTAGAGAATACTTGGATAATCGGGTGAACTCCAATGCATACTTTTTAATGGACATGTTACCCTTCTTCAAATTAACAAACTCGGCCGCCTAGATCTCCCTCATCTCCCAAGGGAAAAACCGATCCAAAAATGCCGCATGGAACTTTTCCCACCCTACCGGGCCTGAACCCATTGCCCTGGCATCTCTCCACTACTTATACCAAATATGAGCCACCCCTTTTAGCTGATAGGAGGTCAAGTCAACACACTCTCCATTGTTCACCCCCATAACCTCGATGATCTTCAGAATCTCCTCTATGAAATCATGGGGATCCTCGTCCACCTTCGACCCCGTAAACCCAGAAGGGTTCATTCTCAATAAATCCCTCACCCTAGCTGCCACTGTATTCCCATCCTGAGGGTAATGCGCCACTATCTAGTTATGAACTTGGGCAGTCATGGAATGTGCCAACATCTGAATCGCTGCCCTAAACTCAGCATGGGCAGCTGGCTCTGGTGCGTGCTCCTCGTGAACGGGTGGGGCTGGCTGATGCTCCTCACCATTGGCACCCTCATGATCATTAACGTTACCATTACTTCTGGGGTTCACTCGGCATGGAGGAATGATGCTACAAACGTGAATAAAATGAATTAGAAGGATAGAGGACTTTTCATCGCATGACATAGATCATGAAAGAAGGGAACATTTCCTAAACGTCTAGTAGCCCCTTCGTCATAAGTGTGGTGCACTTCACACCCATGAAAAAGACTCTACTTAATGCGTCTTTCAGACACCCTAGGACACTTCAAATCTATGGCTCTGATACCAAGTTTGTCACAACCCGAACGTACACCCGGAGTGTAGACATGGCACAAGGAGCCCCGAGAGATCCCAAGTCAACCCATGACATAAGCATACATCTAATTCAATCACATAATCGGAAGACTTAACATAAGAAAACATAAACATGTCGTAAATACGGAGAAAGAACAACACACAATCCATACATGACGGCTGAATACAAATTATAGTATGAAAAGCCTCTAATCATAAAAGACGGACTGATGGGACAACTCCCCAAACTAACCCAACAATTCTAAAATTGAAATAAACGCATAGAGTCTGAACATATGGCCCTCGGAATATGAGGACTCACCAAATAAACTGATAGAAAACTCTGAGGAGCTACTGAGTAGAGTGCGACTGAGAGCCTGGTCTTGTATCATGAAATGATACAACATAGAAAGTATGTGGTTAGCACTTGGAATATACTGAGTATGCAAGGTTAGTAAAACGGACATCTATAATATAGAATTCTCATAAATCATCATAAGATTGGGACATCATGCCCATATCATAATTATCATACCATAACATAAGGCTCAAGGTTTTCAAAACACTCGTAATACAATTGTAATCCTAATCGTAAGAGAAAGGCCTTATTTAACATGACTTGAGCCCATATAAATAATCATAAACATGCATAAATCACGAGGAACAGTGGGAGATTCTCTTTACCAACATACCCCATATAAGAACACATGAAGCCCAACTTGTAACCCTAGTCGGGAGGGTGTCCGTACCTTGCCAAGGGTAGGACTATAAAAGTGTGACATCACCATGAAAAGGGTCATTTGGGCAGGGGACAGTCCCATAGGAGGTCCCAACATACCTATGGTGGCACATACTTTATGAGATCGGGGGCAGAACCGAACCTACTCGACGTTCGACTACTCCCAAAAAAATATATTGTGCTATAGTATAACATATATGAATTCATGGGCTAATTAAATCATGATAATCATAAATATACTTGTACATACATGAACTAGCTATGAAACGAGGCCTATGAGTCGGCCAAAATATAATTCATGGTTCATAAGGTTCATACATACTTGTAAATCATGCATATAGCTTGAAATTCATAAAATAATGATGGGTAATATCATAAATACATAATTCAAATTGTAAATCATGTTGGGTTTGTAAATATCATCATTTGAAGAAAACATCATAAATCGATTCATCATGGGTCATACATAATTAGGCTTAATTTCATTGAAATCAAAATCATAAAACTTATAAATGATTTAAATAAATAAAACTGATTAAAACCCATAAATTATGATGAGAATCTAAAATCACACAACCCATTATCAAATCATTAGACTTTTATAAAAATCATCTTCCAAACCCTATGAGTTTCTATTACAATTTTTGTAAAAATCATTGAGGATGGGCATGGGTGTGGAAGAAATCACCCATTGATAGCCTTACATACCTAGGAATAACTGGTTCTTAAATTCTCTAGATAACCCAAGAAGAAATTGCAATGAATTGATGAATACTAGCTTGAATCACTCCGTCAACTCCCTTACCTTGCCTGCATGAATGAATGAAGTGAAAACTAAACGTAACCCCTTTAAATTTCCCTATTCATAACCTAAAATGTCATTGTTTAGGCCTTAGGATCTTAGGAATTTATGTAAAATTCCTTACTAACTCGCAGGAAAATAATTGCCAGGTGACCCTAATGGGTGACCTGATGACTCGTTACGTGCCCAAACGACTCATTACTTGGCTCGTCGAGTACACTATCTCCCTTATACCAATTTATGTATATTTCACCCAACGACTCATACCACGACTCATTTTCTAACATGAAGAGTTGTGGTCTCCTTCCATGAAGTACACTACCTTGACTTTTCTATTTTAGTACACCTTCTCCCCACGGTTGACCTAATGACTCGCGGTGTCTGACCATGAGTCATTCCCATGCCCGTGAGGACTCCTTTTCCTTAAATATTTTCCAACTCTCCCAGGCCTCCCCACGAGTCATCTGATGACTTGTGTGCTTTCCTTACGATTCGTCCAACGACTCATTCTGCACCTGCAACCCAGATTTTCAGTTTTTTCCTCATTTCAACTCCCGGGTCCGATCTTTGAGTTCTCGGGGTATAACAATCAGTATCAGGGAAAGCCACATGAGGATCCCCATAAGCATTTGCTGAAATTTGTGTAACTAAGTGAGAAAATATTTCTAATGAGTATGTTAAGCTCACTTTGTTTCTGTTTTCATTGATTGGAGAGGCAAAGGGACTTCAAAATGTGCTAGCAGCTTCCATAACCATTTTGGAAGCTCTTTCTAGTAAGTTAATAAATAGGTTTTTCTCTTTGAGGAGAACAATGGGGTTGTGAGGAATTATTTTAGGGTTTATTCAGAAGGATGGTGAGACCTTGACTCAAGCTTAGGAGAGATACAAGGGATATCTGCGAGATTGCCCATATTACATGCAGTCGAAGGAGATCATTGGGCATAACTTTATAGAGGGACTAAAGCCAGAGTCCAAGATTCTACTTGATTCTAATGCACAGGGACAAATCTTGTCCAAAAGCTATGATGAGCTAGAGTCTTTGTTGAATCTCATATCAATGGAGAGTCAAGACTATCAGGACTCAAGTAGAGGTTTTGCAGCAACTAAGGTTCTAGAAAACTTGAGGTTGATGGTGTGTCTACAATTCGGTTAGATATCAGTCAATTGGTAAATGTGATTATCAAGTTAGTGACCATACTAGTAGTAAGTCAGGTTCAGCAAGTTCGGACTCTACCATCATCGTGTGAGGCGTGCCGAGAAAGTCATGCTTATTCAGGTTGTCTACTAAACCTAGAATCTAACTATTTTGTGTGGAAACAAGGTCACAATGAAGGATTTTTAGGAAACACTGATAATCAGGGGTATAGGAATGCAGCTACTCCCTCACATGAAGGAAGTCAGAACTTTCGAATACCCTCGAATAACTTTCAGAGAAATCAGGGCCAGCAACCTAGTAGTTCCTTAGAGGAGACCATGAAGCAATGGATGGTTCAGAAAACTCAGGTTGTCAATGAGATGCAGAAGTTAATCCATGAGTTGGAGAGACAAGTAGGCCAGTTGGCAATTCAGTAGACAGCTAGATCTCAAGGGGCACTTCCAAGTAATACTGAGAAGAACTGCAAGGAGAATGTCAGCGCAATTTCTTTGCGCAATGAAAAAGATTTGGGTGAAGTGATACTCAGAAACAATAAGGTAGAGGCAGAACAAGCTGCAGAGTCAAAGTAGGAGATTGGTGAGTCAATTTTTTCAAAGCTAAAAGCAATAGAAGTTAGATCACGTCTTCCATTTCCAAAAAGATTTAGAAAGCAGAAGGAGGACGTAGCTTGTAAGAAATTTTTAGATGTCTTAAAGCAGGTGCATGTGAATTTACCACTGGTAGAATTGTTGCAGGAGGTTCCAAAGTAGGCTAGATATGTTAAGGATATTGTGGTTAATAAAAGAAGGCTCATAGAGTTTGAAACTATAGCTCTCACAAAGGAGTGCAGTTCTCAGGTGAGAAATAAGATTCCACCGAAGTTGAGGGATCCCGGGAGCTTCACTATTCTAGTCATCATTGGAATTAGAGAGGTTGGCTCAGCATTGGGTGATTTGGGTACAAGTATTAATCTTACACCTGCATCATTGTTATAAATGTTAGGGTTAGAAGAACCACGTCCCACTACAGTGACACTGTAGTTGGCTGGTAGGTGCATCACTTATGTTGATGATATTATTAAAGATGTGCTAATTAAAGTGGGACCATTCATCTTGTGGGTGGACTTTATCATGCTTGATTATGAAGCTGATGAAGTAGTGCCCATTATTTTGGGAAGAGAATTCTTGGCTACAGTATATGTAGTTATAAAGGTAAGGTTAGGGAAGATGTCGATGACTGTAGATGGTCAGGAAGCAGCTTTTGATGTATTCAAGACATCACAATTGCAATACTACGATGAGCTAAATACCATCATGGCGGTAGAGCCTGAAATGTCTACTAGGGCCTTAGAGAAGTATTACTCATAGGAGGACCAATTGGGGAGAGATTTTGTATATCAGAAGAAATAGGTAACTAGTTTAGAGGTGATCGAATGTTTAAAAGTCTTAGATACTACCAGCTCCTATATTAGGAGAGGGGATCCTTTAGAGACACTTGATAAACCTTTGACTTGGGCAAAACCAATACCTTATTCTGAGAATGCTCCAGTGTAACAACACGAAAGTCCCTAAGATCATACAAGAGGATTGAATCAAAAAACACAGGAAAATCTGGACCAGATCACAGAACGACTCATTAGGTGACTCACTAAGCCACTTTACAAATCGTTGAGTGACCCATTAAGTACTGCTAGGTTGGAAAAAAATGTTATCTCTGGAAAGTCTTGAAGGATGGTGCGACGAGTTGTTAGGACACCCACGAGTTATGGTGTGACCCTTTATGTGAGAAGTGGTGGAGATAGTGTGGAATTCCAGTGTACTTCACGGACGAAGGGAACAAGTCATCAAGTCCCTGACGATTCATTAAGTGACTCATGGAATAAGGAGGATCATAGAATGGAGAAGAAGTGATCAGTGGTAACGGGTCAGGGGACAACCCATCAAGTCCCCCAACGAATCATCAAGTCACTCATTGGGACTGGCAGTGTCATTTTTCCAGTCAGTTCATTAAGGGTGTTTTTGTAATTTCTTAAGTTTCTAACTCCTAAACTAAGTCATTTTGAGCTTAATAAGAAGGGTTTTAGAGGGTTTTACTCATCCTAATACATCATTCTAATCCTAGAACTTTCATTAGAAGATCAAAGCCATAAGTGAAGCAAGAATTCCCCGTCTTCATCTTTTTCAATATCTCTTCGGCATCAAACCCTAGCAAGAATACTTCAATCCAAGTATGTAGGGCCATGAATGGGGGATATCTTCCACCCTCATGCCCAATTTCTCCTCTAATTCATTAATTCAAGTCTCAAATCAAGTGTATTGAAATCCTAGGGTTTTAATGTAATTCTATGTGAATATCCATGCTATATCTATGGGTCAAATTCCTTCATGTTTCTACAAATGATTTAAGACTAATGGTCAGGTTTAGTAGTCAATTTGATTATAAATTTATGTTTACAAGTTTCATGAAAATTATTCCCAACTATGAATGATTTATGAAATTAAGCGTATGAGTATATCATTTCAAGTATGATGAAGTAAATTATGTTTTATGATTAAAATGCATGATTTCCATATGAAGACTTCATTAATTTATGGATTTTAGAGTATTATGATTTCCTCAAGTATGCATGGCTTTTATGAATATCAAGTTTACGATCATGGCTGACTCACCGACCTATTTTATGGTGAGTTCACGTATCTCAATCAGGTTATGAATCTCATGAAATTAACTAGCCCATGTACTTCAAGTATATTTTATGATTATGATATGAGCACTATATATGTAATGGGAATAGTGTTTAACACCAAGTAGGCCGGGGTTCAAGTGCACCCAGGTCTCAAAACTACGTGCCAATGTAGCCATGATAGGGTATTTCACGAGAGTGTCTCCCATTCCAGAATGGTCAACCCATGAGTGATATCACGCCTTTTTTATGGTTCTATCTTGGAAAGGTACGAACACCCTCCTAACTAGGGATTTACTGGTCAGGACCATGTATGCTCATGAGGGATATGCCAGTTATAAG
>JACEIK010002063.1:0-34921 GCA_018107945.1 Datura stramonium | reverse complement strand
TATATAAAATCACATGAAAATGTATCAAATAACTTAGACAACACGACTAATTTAAGCTATAAAGCGTATCACGGGACCTATATTATTTCCCGTGATCAGTGGGCCTTCTCCAATGGGGGTTATGCATCGGACTCCACGTCTAGCTCACATGATTACATATCGGTTATAGTTCTCCCATAGTTTAGTATAGTACAACTCAGTCCAGCATAGTCTCAAGCTCTGGTTCAGCTCAGTACTCCACAACTCAGAAATGCTATGACCTTCAGTTGATTGTTAGTACTTACAGTTTTAGTAGCTTTTCAAATTCTTTCGGTATTGGACAATTTCAGTATAGTCATTGCATGTTCTGTTAGTATAGTTTACAACTTTCAGTATCTTTACATTTCTTTCATATCTCACTTACTTAGTACATTCAAAGTATTGACTCATATTTTATATGTTGTATTTTCTCATGATATAGATGCAGGTTCTTAGTCTCAGTATCATCAATAGTTCCCTTTCAACGATTTTCAGCAGCAATGTTGATTAGTAAGTCATCATCTTCCGAGGACGAGAGCTTAGCTTCCATTTCATTTTTCTTGATTTCAGACTTTAGAGTTAGTTGGGGATTGTCCCAGCAACTCTCTATTCCTTTAGATGCCTTTCAGACAGAGTTGGTGTTTCAATATGTTTTTCCTTTGTTGCATAAATTTCAGTATCTTATCAGATATTTCTTCTTTTCGGAAAACTGTTACTTAGTTATGTTTTTCGCATCTTTCGCTTATAGCTTATTGTAGTATACCAGTGTGATGTTAAGACATGGGCTAGCTTGGGGTCACTTGTGGCTCCAAGTATTGGTCATGTCCAGGGTACAGACTCGAGTCGTGACAAAAGGACATAGCAGAGTTTGTGACCAAGTGTCTGAATTGCCAACAGGTGAAGGTTGAACATCAGAAACCTGGAGGTATGCTTCAGGACATTAGCATTCCTACTTGGAAGTGGGAAGAGATTAATATGGACTTCATTATAGGCTTGCCTCATGCACACCGACAGTATGACTTTATATGGGTGATTGTGGACAAGTTGACCAAATCTGCACATTTCTTATCGGTCAAAGCTACCGATTCAACCAAGGATTATGCTATATTTTACATTTGAGAGTTGGTTCTATTTCATGGAGTTCCTTTGTCTATCATCGTATATAGGGGTATTTAGTTCACCTCCCAATTTTGGAGGACATTTCAGAGAGGCCTTGGTACTCAGGTGAAGCTTAGCACAGGTTTCCACTCGCAGAAAATGGTCATGCCGAGCAGACCATTCATAATTTTAAGGATATGTTGAGAGTGTGTGATTTATTTAAAGGGTAGTTGGGATAATCACTTTTCTCTCATCGAGTTTGCCTACAATAACAGTTATTAGTCCAACATTTAGATGGCTCCATTTGATGTTCTTTATGGGCGGTGGTGTAGATCACTATTGGATGGTTTGAAGTAGGTAAGGCTACATTTATAGGGCTAGGTTTAGTTCATGAGGTTATGGAAAAAGTTCAGCTTATTAAAGAAAGGTTGAGAATAGCTCAGAGTTGTCAGAAATTTTATGCGGATGTAAGGAGGAGAGAGCTTGAGTTTAAAGTTGATGATTGGGTGTTTCTAAAGGTATCTCCCATGAAGGGAGTGATGAGATTTGGAAAGAAGCGAAAGCTTAGTCCCTGATATGTTGGTCCTTATAGGATTTTGAGGCAAGTTGGCAAGGTGGCATATGAGTTGGAGCTACTAGAAGAGTTAGCTTTGGTGCACCCAATTGTCCATGTATCTCTATTGAAGAAGTGCATTAGTGATCCAGCCTTAGTTGTTCCGGTGGAAAGCATAGTGTGAAGGATAGCCTTACCTATGAGAAGGTTCTAGTTGAGATCCTTGATCGTCGGGTTCGAAAGTTGAGAAACAAGAAAGTAGCTTTAATGAAGGTTTAGTGGAGAAATCAGCTTTTAGAGAGAGCTAGGTGGGAAGCTGAAGCAAATATGATGGCTAAATAGCTACATTTTTTCCCTTCCTGCTCAGTTCCAGCATGAGATACCAGTTTTATCCTTAGTACTCTATTCATTTTCATGTCAAGTTCATGTCTCTAAGTTTCTTTCATGTCATCGCATGCATGTATGTTACATGAACTCATTTTAGTCATGTAAATCAGTCCAGAGTCAGTCACTCTGCCAGTTTTCAACTATGACGTTCAATTTTGGGATTGAAGTTCCTTACATAAACTTTCAGTATGGTTAATCTACATTCTAGGAAGAATGTTCCCAAGGGGGATATAGTATAACACCCCGAAAGTTCCTAAGATCATAAAAGAGGATTGAATTAGAGAAAATAAGAAAATTTGTACCAAGTCCCAGAGCAACTTGTTAGGTGACTCGTTATGTCACTTGACGGATCATTGAGTGACCTGTTAAGTTGTGCTAAGTTAGAAAAAAATATTATCTACTGAAAGTCATGTTGGATGGTGTGATGATTCATTAGGACACCCCATGAGTCATGGTGTGACCCGTTATTTGGGCAGTGGCATAGAAAGTGTGGAATTCTAGTGTACTTCACGGACGAAGGGAACGAGTCGTCAAGTCCCTTACGATTCTTTAAGTGACACATGGAATGAGGAGGATCATAGAATAGAGAATAAATGGTTAGTGGCAACGGGTCAGGGAACGACCCATCAAGTCCCCCAACGAATCATCCAATCCCTCGTTGGGACTAGCAGGGTCATTTTACTAGTCGATTCATTAAGGGTGTTTTCATAATTTCCTGAGTTCCTAACTACTAATCTAAGTCGTTTTGAGCATAAGAAGAAGGGATTTATAGGGTTTTACTCATCCTAAGCCCTCACTCTAATCCTAACACTTTCATTAGAAGATCAAAGCGTCAAGTAAAGCAAGAATTCCCCTTCTTCATCCTCTTCAATTTCTCTTGGGCATCAAACACTAGCAATAATTCTTCAAGCACAGGTATGTAGGGCCATGAATGGGGAATTTCATCCACCCTCATTCCCAATTTATCCTCTAATTCATGAATTCAAGTCTCTAATCAAGTGTATTAAAATTCTAGGGTTTTAACCCAATTCTATTTGAACATACATGCTATGTTTATAGGTCCAATTCCTTCATGTTTCTATTAATGATTTAAGACTAATGTGAAGGTTTTTCACTCAATTTGATTATTAACCTATGTTTACAAGATTCATGAAATTATGGCCAACTATGCATGATTTATGAAATTAAGCTTATGAGTCTATGATTTCAAGTATGATGAAGTAAATTATGTTTTATAATTAAAATGTGTGATTTTCATAAGAACCCTTCAAGAATTAATGGATTTAAGAGTATTATAATTTCCTCAAGTATGCATTTCTTTTAGGAATATCAAGTTTATGATCATGGCCGATTCACGGGCCAATTTTATGGCTAGTTCACGTATCTCAAGCATATTATGAATCTCATGAAATCGACTAGCCCAATGTACTTCAAGTATGTTTCATGATTATGATATAAGAACTATATATGTTTTGGAAGTAGTATTTAACGTCAAGTAGGTTGGGGTTCCAACATACCCAGGTCTTAACACTACGTGCCAACGTAGCCATGATGGGGTCCTCCACGAGAGAGTGTCTCCCATGCCTGAATGGGCTACCAATACTCCTTTTTCATGGTTCTACCTTTGCAAGGTATGAACACCCTTCTAAATAGGGAATTACAGGCCAGGCTCCATGTATGCTCACATGGGGTATGTCAGTTATAAGAATCTCCCACTATTTCTCATATTTTCAGTTACTCATGTTCATGACCTATGATATTAGGTTTTTATAACATACTTGACCCATTGATCAATTTATGAGCTTTCACTTATGATTTGAAGCATGACAAGTTATATGATTTCTATTTTCTAAACCTTAGGTTATTATGTTCATATTACGATGAATAGTTTACGAATATGTATACTTCGGATTTAAGGCTTTTAGTATGTTGTATTTACTCTCATGATCTATCTTGATTTATATTCATGATTTTACACCATCGTTTTACTATCTTATTTTATTTACCTTGAATACTCAGTACATTCCATGTACTAACCGCATACTCTATGCTATATTGTCTCATGATATAGGTTCGGGTGATCTATCCTAGTCTCGTCACTAGCTCGCACTTTCTCAGTTTAGCTCTATTCCTCTTTGGGTGAGTCCTCACCTTTTGAGGACATCTCCCAGTTTACACTCGTTATGTTTTGTTTTGTTTCATACTTGGAGTTAGCTGGGAGCTTGTCCCAGCATCTCATCAGATAGTAGAGGCTTTCAAACATAGACTTAGCATGTTTATCTTGGTGACTCAATATTGTGATATTATCACTTTTATTTACGCTTTTGTGATATTTATACTTTTGCCTATCCATGTTTATGTTAATTTCTGTTTGATTATGCTCAAAGTTATGCTATATATGTACCATGGAATAGCTTGGAGCCATTCGTTATTTTAGGTCCTGTGTCTCGGCTCGGGGTCCCAGCTCGGGTCATGACAACCAGTTCTTGAATTAAAACCTTTACCTACTCATTTTACTAATGCACTGCCTATAATAATATTTTCTTGGTTGTCTGATGAACAGGTTGAAAGGTTGTTAAAGATAGATGACATAAAAGGGATAAGCAATTCCTTTTGCATGCATAAAATATTATTAGAAGAAGGTGCCAGACCCAGTGTTGAACACCAGCAGAGACTGAACTCGATCATGAAGGAAGTTGTAAAGAAGGAAATAATAAAGTGGTTGGATGCAAGAGCCATCCATCTTATTTCGAACAGACATTGGGTGAGCCCAGTTCAGTATGTCCTGAATAAAGGTGGAATTATAGTGGTACGATATGAGAGAGATGAATGATACCTCAGAGAACAATCACAAGATGGAAGAACTTGTATTGACTACCGCAAGCTTAATACAGCCACCAGGAAGGAGCATTTCCCATTTCCTTTCTTGGATCAGATGTTGGAAAAGTTAGCTAGGAATTACTAATATTATTTTATGGATAGGTACTCTTGGTACAATCAAATCATGATCGCGTAGGAGGATCAGGAGAAGACTACCTTCACCTGCCCTTTCAGTACCTTTGCATTTCGAAAGATGCCATTTGGACTGTGTAATGCACCAGGAACATTATAGAGGTGCATGATAGCCATTTCACAGACATGGTGGAGAAATTTATTGAAATGTTCATGGATTACTTCTCAGTCTATGGAAGTGATTTCAATGATTGTCTGAATCATCTGGATGTTGTGTTAGGTCGGTGTGAGGAGCCAATATTGTGCTAAACTGGGAATAGTGTCATTTCATGGTACGTGAAGGGATAGTTCTAGGCAACAAGATCTCAAAAGATGGTATTGAGGTTGACCGAACTAAAATTGAAGCCACTGAGATGCTACCACCTCCTTTCTTTGTGAAAGAGGTGCGTGATGAGTTGGAAATTTACCAACTCTTTAGGCTTCGAAGCTTGAGTTTTTGCTTAGTTTTCGAATCATTTATGTGGATTTTGTGCTCTTTATTTTTTATTTTTTGTAGGTATGTCTCTTAAGTAGAGAAAGCATAAAATTAAGCAAAAGGCATGAGGTTCGAGGTGAAATTTGATGAGTTAGCGTATGAAGGAAAGAAACCAAAGATAAGGGAATATTTGAGCTCAAAAAGAGGTGTAAGGACATGCTTTGAATCATCTAAAACGGATCCAGAAGGGAGAAACACAGGCAAAACGCTGAAGCCACTGTCTAGACCAGCTACTCACCAGCATTTAGCAGTTGGGCAGTGGCGAACTGCCGATTCACCCACGGAGGTTACTGCCTGCTCACTATTTTAATGTTGCAGACAGCTGGTGCTTCGCAAGTAAGGTCGTCCAATGAAGGGTAAAAAGGTCCAGAAAGGTCTTCAAAGCATCTAAAAGCCTCAAAGGCATTTGGAGAATGTTTTACACAAGAAAGTATAGATATTAACATAACTCTCATTGTACACCACTCAGTCATTCATCTAGATTCATCTTTTTCATAGAATTTTTTGAGAAAGAAGAAAACACCATAGAATTGTAGTGATAGAATTTGCTTTTCTACTTCTTTTTCTTTAACCTGCTTTGAGGGAATTCCACCATTGGTTGTAAGACTTTGTGAATCAAATTTGTGAAGCAAATTTGTGAAGCAAATATGATGATTGTTGAGGGGAATCCTCTTGGTATCCTCTCTCTCTCTCTCTCTCTCTCTCTTTAAATATGCATAACTAATTAGCTAGGGGTATGTTCATGGAGGGTTTGTTAAATTGAATGGGTATTGATAAATTGCTCTTGGATTCTTATTACAAGTATAGATCTATTATCTTCTCCCAAGTTTTAATTGTTAAAATTGATGGTTGCAAACATGAATTGTGCTTTACAGTTCTTGGTTTTGCTTGAGAGAGAAAGGTGAGAATTGGGTGAGAAGATAATAGTGAGGATTTGGAGTGTTGGTATTAGGGATTGATCTAGAGATAGTCAAAACCCGCATTTTCACTCCATTAAAGATCAAGGCTAGAGATAGCTTAGTCCTTCCTCAAGCTTTTGTGGCTGATAACTTGAATTGGCTTTGGGATTTGAGGAAACCTAAGGCATAAATATTATTGTGGTTGAGAAACAAGAGAATATGAATTATCCACTGCTATCTATGCTAATTATGAGTCTAAGTCATTGAAGAAAATCCTGACTTAGTTGTTAACTCATCTATAACATACCCCTAGCTATCTCACTTGTGATTGCAATAATTGGATTTCTCTCCACTTAGTTTTAATTTAGAATTACATGTTATTTTTCCTTTTCCCCCAATTTACTTTTTAAATGTTGAACATCTTTGCTCTCTAGTTTGAATTAGTTTGTAACTCTTGAATTATCGACTCAATTCTTTGGGTTATTCGACTCCGACATCCATTGAGAATATTTGTTTTGAGCAACGACAATTTATGCTCCTTCATAAAAGAAGAGTGTAGTTTGGACATTATCAATGCGTAGTTTTTTGGGACACGCTGGCTACAGGAGGTTCATTCAGGACTTCTCCAAGATAACAAGGCCGATGTGCAAGCTTTTGGAAAAGGATGTGAAATTTGATTTCAATCTCAAGTGTGTGCAGGCTTTCAATATTTTGAAGGAAAATTTGATAACAACTCCAATTATCATTGCTCCAGACTGTTCATTACCATTCATTATAATGTGTGATGCCAGAGATTTTGCTATAGGATCTATTTTGGGGAAGAACAAAGGAAAGAAATTTTAGCCTACTTACTATGCAAGTAAATTGATGTTGGGCATATTCTTTTACCCGTATTACCTTGTTTTGAGATGTTATCCTTATGAAACGCATGATTTCATGAATATGTGTGTTAAATGAGCAAACAAGTGTTTTTAGATGTTTTTAGCAGGTAACATATGAAAAAACACTAAGAATGATCCAAGGTGTGAAGAAAGAAGAATTCGAGAAAATTTGGCCTGGTGAGATAGTTGGCGTGGCGCTCCAACCACCAAACTTTAGAGAAAATTATGCTCAAGTTGGTGCTATGGCTGGTGCGGCATGCTAGAGCTCGAAATTTAGAAGAATTCTTAATCAACATCTTGGCGAATTGAGTGGAGCAGCATGCCAGAGAGGTTCTGAACTTAGGAAAATTTTCTAACACTGTGGTGCAGTGGCAGAAGCGGCACGCCAGGTCCTAGATTTGCAAAATTTTGACTAACACCTTGGCGAGATGGCTGGTATGGCGCGCCAGAGACCAAACTTCAAATGAAATTCAAGCCAATCTTGGCAAGATTAGTGGTGTGGCATGCTAGGGCCTATCAAGGATGGATTTTCTAAATCTAAAAGATGAACTACTTGAGGGAAAGAGTCATTTGTTACCTAGATTATAAATACCTTTTCTGGCGCATTTGTTAGGCATCTTTCAGCAGACTGGTCAATTGGACACAGTGTTTTTGGAGGAGAGACAAGAATTTTTTTCTTTTAGGTTTTTTCTTCTTTATTATATCTTTGTTAATTCAAATGATGAATTCTTGGGTTTTACACGTGAACATGAGTGGCTAAACTCTTGTTCTAGGATTTTGAACATGACTGATGGTTGTAGTTTGAATATTCATTTTTTCTAGACTTTTAATTATTTTTTTCAAGATTTTTTGTGCTTACTTGATTTTATGCTTATTCGTAAGACTGATCACCTTTCGAATATTATCTTTTCGCTCGTTGTATGAACTCGAGAGAGGGAACTAATGAGGGTTAAAAGGAAGCATAGAATAGGTTTCAGTTATCTTGTTCAATAATTCAAGAGTTGATTTCGTTGTTGAGGATAGGGATATACCCTGCAACCCTATTAAGTGGAACCAAGTAGCTTCAACCGTCTTCTCATGTTTCTACTACAACCATAGGAATGTAGGGGTTAGCATTCATGAGATAGTTTTTGGCTATTTGGGAGAATAGTTGAGAAGTGAGTTCGTAACTTGCAACTAGCAATCTTAGAAGAATGTTGTCTGGCGTATTCAACGCTTAAAACTGAACCTAAAAGCAAAAGTGACAAGACCCTGGATTTATATCATCATTTGAATTACAAACTCTTATAAACGAATTTAGTTCTCAGTTTAATTCACATTTCAAGTTTAGTAGAATAATCCTAAAACCATTTTCACCATTTTGCTTGCATTCTCTGAATAGTGAAATAAAAGTTCAAAACATAAGCAATTAATCTATCAAGTCTCTATCGGTACGATATAGGGACTTCACCATCCTATATTACTTGATGACCATGTGCGCTTGCATGCTCTTGGCGATATCAAGATTTTGGTGCTATTGTCGGGGACTTGATTGATTGATTGTTTATGGTTAGGATTTTTATTACACTATTCTACACTTTACGTTTATTGTTAGTTGTTGAAAATTTCAGGTGGTGTTTGTTTGATGTAAGCTAGCTACTAGAAGTTAGGGACAACCGTTGGCTCACTTATATCTTGAAATTGATAGAACTTTACATAGGTTAGCAATGGCAGAGAACAATGAGAAACCATCGGGCAACAACCAAGATAGGATTTTAGTGCTTAATTTTGCTCAACCAAACTTGGAGAACGCTTCCAAAGAGATCATCAAGCCGCCCATCACTGGAAACTTTTAGTTGAAGAAAGGAATCGTGCAGTTGGTTCAAAACATTTGTCAATATCAGGGCAAGCCTCTTGAGGATCCCCACAGCCATTTGATGATGTTCGTGGAAATTAGTGAGAATTTTCACTATCAAAATATTTCGGATGAGTATTTTAAGCTCACTTTGTTCCCATTTTCACTGATTAGAGAAGTGAAGGGTGGTTTCATAATGAGCCGACTAGGTCCATCACTACTTAGGAAGCTCTTTACAACAATTTCATAAATAGGTTTTTCTCTTCAAGGAGAATGAAGGAGTTGATAAGAAAGATCTTAGGATTTGTTAGAAGGACGGTGAGACCCTGGCTTAGGCTTGGGACAGACACAAGGGATACTTGTGAGATTGTTCGCTCCATATGCAGCCAAAGGAGATTATTGGGCACAACTTTATAGAAGGCTAAGGCTAGAGTCTAAGATTATACTACATGCTACCGCACAGGGGAAAATCTTTTCCAAAAGTTATGATGAGATAGAGGCTCTGTTGAATCTTATGTCAGCTGGGAGCCAAGATTATCAAGATTTAGGAAGAGGTTTTACAGCAACCAAAGTCCCAAGGAAACTTGAGGTTGATGGTGTAGTAGCAATCTGGATAGATATTAGTCAGTTGGTGAATGTGATCACTAAGTTAGTGACTACACCAGCTGCAAATTAGGTTCAGCAAGTTCAGACTCCACTGCAATCATGTGAGGCATGTGGAGAAGGTCATGCATATTCAGGTTGTCCACTAAACCCAGAATCTATTTATTTTTTGGGTAAACAAGGTTGTAGTGGAGGTTTTACAGGAAACAATTACAATCAGGGGTACAGGAATGCAACTAATCCCTCATGGGGAGGAAATCAGAACTTTAGAGGCCCTCAAACAACTTCCAAAGACTTCAGGGCCAGCAGTATGGAAGTTCCTTAGGGGAGACCATGAAGTAGTGGATGGTTCAGTAGATTCAGCTTGTTAATGAGATGTAGAAGTCAATCTACAATTTGGAAAGGCAAATGGGCCAATTGGCCCTTCAGCAGACAAACAGACAACAAGGGGAAATTCCAAGTAACACTGAGAAGAACCCCAAGGAGAATGTCAACTAAATCTCTTTGTGCAGTGGAAAGGAGCTGGGTGAGGTGATACTGAGAGATAACAAAGCAGAGAAAGAGCAGGTGAAAGGAGCTGGGTGAAGTGATACTTAGAGATAACAAACCAGAGATAAAGCAGGTTGTGAAGTCCAAGAAGGAGGTTGGTGAGTCAAGTCATTCATAGCCAAAAGTGGTGCAAGCTAGACCACCCCCTCCATTTTCATAGAGATTCAAAAAGCTGAAGAAAGACGCAGTTTGTAAGAAGTTTCTTGGTGTGTTGAAGCAAGTACATGTGAATCTACCATTGGTAGAGTTGTTTCAAGAGGTTCCTAGGTACGCCAGATATATTAAGGATATTATGGCAAAAAGTGAAGGCTCATAGAGTTCAAAATTGTAGCTCTCGCATAAGAGTGTATTTCCTAAGTTCAAAATAAGATTTCAAAGAAGCTGAAAGATCCTAAGAGCTTTACTATTCCAGTCATAATTGAAAGCCGAGAGGTTGGCCTAGCATTATGTGATTTGGGTGAAAACATCAATATAATGTCTGTATCATTGTTTATAACTTTTGGGTTCGGAGAACCACGTCCCACCACAGTGAAATTATAGTCGGCTGAAAGGTCTGTCACTTATCCTGAGGGCATTATTGAAGATATATTGATTAAAGTGGGTCTATTCATCCTACCAGTGAACGCTATCAACCTTCACTATGAGGCTGACGAAGTAGTTCCCATCATTTTTGGAAGAGGATTCTTGGCCACCACTAATGTAGTTATAAGGGTGAAGTCAGGCAAGATATCAATGATTGTGGATAGCTAAGAGGCAGTTTTTGATGTATTCAGAGTAACAAGGTTGCCACCACACTATGAGAAGCTGAAGACCGTCATGACAGTAGAGCCTGAAATGTCCACTAAGGCTTTACGATAGTATTTATCACTGTATGATCCATTTGGGAGAGCATTGGTATATGGGAAAGAACAGGTGAATAGTCTAGAGGTGACTGAATGTATAATAATCTTGGATGCTACTAGCTTCTACATCAGGAAAGATGCTCTTTTGGAGATGCTTGACAAATCTTTTACTTGGGAGAAGCCGAAGCCATCTATTGAAAAGGCGCCATGATGTTGGGAATATTCTTATACTCATTTGCCATACTTTTGTCCATGTTTTGCCTTGCTTTGAGTTTATTATCCTTGTAAAATGCATGAATTCATGTTTATGTGTGTTTTATAAGCTAACAAGTGTTTTTATATGTTTTGAGCAGGTAATCATTAGAAAGGACTCAAAAATAGCTCAAGGTGTGAAGAAAGAAGAGTTCAAGAAAAATTGACCTAGTAAGATAGTTGGTGTGCCACGCCAGACCCCTATCTTTAGAGAAAATTATGCTCAGTTTGGTGTGTTGGGTGGTGCTGTGTGCTAGGCTTCAACTTCAGAGGAATTTTTGTTCAACACCTTGGCAAAATGAGTGGTGTGGCATGCTAGAAGGGTTCCGGAATTCAGAAAATTTTCCAACACCTTGGTGTTGTGTATCGTGTCAAAATGACAGGAGGGTTCTGTACTTAGGAAAATTTTCTAACACTTTGGTGCAGTGGATGATGCGGTGCGCCAAACCCCAGAATGTGTCGAATTTGACTAACACCTTGGCGAGATGGCTAGTGGAGCACGCCAGGTCAAAAACTTCATAGGAAATTCAAGCCAAGTTTGGTGCGGCGCGCCACAAGCTGTCTATGATGTATTTTCAAGTCTAAAAGTTGTACTTCGCAAGGGAAAAGAAATCATTTCATATCTTGCTTATAAATATAACATCTAGGCTCTTTTTTTAGAAATCCTGGATTATTCTGAGATCATTTTGTATGCATTTCTTTGGGGAAGAGACAAAAGTTCACTTTCTTCTAGGTTTTCTTCTTTACTTATACATTTGTTAATTCGAATGATGTTTGCTTTAGTTTTCCACTTGAACATGAGTGGCTAAACTCTTTTTCTAGGGTTTTGGCCATAGCTAATGGTTGTAGTTTGAAAACACTTTTATTCTAGATTTTAATTTTTATTCAATTGTTTATACTTAATTAATTTCATTGCTTATTCATTAAACTGATCAACTAACGAATATTATATGTTTGATCTAGGTTGAACTCGGAAGAGGTAACCAAGAGGGTTAAAAGTAAGTATAGAATAGGTTCAATTATCTTTGGGCAATGGGTTCAGGTGAGATTTCGTTGTTGGGATGGGGATGTATCCTTCAACCCTCTTCAGTTAAATACAAGTAGCTACAACTATCATTTCATGTTTCTCCTGCGACCATAAGGATAAGGCATTAGGGTTCATGATATAATTCTTGGATGTTTGGGAGAATCGTAAGAAATGGGATCATAACTTGCGACTAGCAATCCTGAGAAGAGTTACTTTAGCGTAATTGAGTCCTGAAACTCAATCTGAAAGCGAAATTCCCAAAACCCTAGATTCTCTCATCATTTGAATTACCAACACTTGTAAAAATAATTCTTTTTTATTAGTTTAGTTTACATTCAAAGTTAGTAGAATAATTTCCAAACCAATTCCCCATATTATCTGTGTTTCTTTGAATAGTGAAATAAAAATGTTAATCTTAAGCAATTAATTTGACAAGTCTCCGAGGGATCAATATAGGGACTTCATCGTCCTATATTATTTGACGACCATGTGTGTTGGCATGCACTTGGGTTTTTGGTGCCTTTACCGGGGACCTGAAGATTGATTAATTATTTGTAGATTAGGATTTTTATTCCACATTTTATGTTTGTTGGTTATTGAGAATTTCAGGTGTTGTGTGCTCAGTGTATGCCAGCTCTAGAAGTCAGGGACCACCCTTGGCTTACTTTGATACAGAGATTGAGAGGACTTTTCGCAGGTTAGCTCTGCCAGAAAATCATAAGCTGGCACAAGGCAACAACCAGAGAGGATTCTAGTGCTTAACTTTGCTCGGCCAAGCATGGAGAATTCTTCTAAAGTGGTTGTCAAGCCGGCCATGACTGGAAACTTCGAGTTAAAGGAGGGAACCTTGTGGTTGGTTCAAAACACTTGTCAATATCAGGGAAAGCCGCATGATGATCCCTACAAGCATTTGATGAAGTTCATGGAATTTAGTGAGAATTTTCACTATTAAAATATTTTGGATGAGTATTTTAAGCTCACTTTGTTCCTATTGTCACTGATTGGAGAAGCGAAGGAGTGGCTTCAGAATAATCCAGCACGTTCCACCACTACTTGGGAGGCTCTTTCCAACAAATTCATCAATAGGTTTTTCTCAAGGAGAATGAATGAATTGAGAGGAAAGATCTTGGGTTTTGTGCAAAAAGATGGTGAGACCTCATCTTAAGCTTGGGAACGATACAAGGGATACTTGGGAGATTGTCCACACCATATGCAGCCAAAGGAGATCATTGGGCATAATTTCATAGAAGGGCTGAAGCCAGAGTAAAAAATTTTGCTTGATGCTATAGCACAGGGGAAAATCTTGTGCAAGATTTATGATGATATAGAGGCTCTATTGAATCTCATGTTAGTTGGGATCCAAGATTACCAAGATTTGGGAAAGCTTTACAGCAGCCAAGGTGCCAGGGAAGATTGAATTTGATAGTGTAGCGGCAATCCGAGTAGATATTAGTCAGTTTTTGAATGTGACTGGCAAGCTAGTGACCACACCAGTTGTAAGCCAAATTCATCAGGTCCAGCAAGTTCATACTCCACCACCATCATATAAGGTTTGTGGAGAAGGCCATGTATATTTAGGTTGTCCACTAAACCTAGAGTCTTTTTATTTTATGGGTCAACAAGGTTGTGGTGGAGGTTTTGCAGGAAATGGTTACAATAAAGGGTATAATAATGTAGGAAATCCTTCATGGGGAGGGAACCATAATTTCCACAGACCCTAAAACAACTTCGAGAGACCGCATGGCTAGTAGCAGGGTCGTTCTTTAGAGGAGACCATGAAGTAGTGGATGGTCTAGCAGACTCAGGTGGTTAATGATATGGAAAAGTCCATCCACAAGTTGGAAAGGCATAAGGGGCAATTGGCCCTTCAGTAGAATAATAGACCGCAAGGGGAACTTCTAAGCAATACTAAGAAGAACCCTAAGGAAAATGTGAGCGCAATGGAAAGGAGCTAGGTGAAGTGAAACCCAAAAATGGCAAAGCATAGGAAGAGCAAGTTGTGAGGTCCAAGAAGGAGGTCAGTGAGTCAATCAACTCACAACTAAAAGTGGTAGAAGTTAGACCACCTCCTCCATTCTCCAAAGATTCAAGAAGCAGAAGGACACAGCTTGTAAGAAATTTCTTGATGTTTTGAAATAGGTACATGTGAATCTACCATTGGTAGAATTATTGCAGGAGGTTCCAAAATATGCTAGGTATCTGAAGGATATTATGTCAAACAGGCTCACTGAGTTTGAGACTGTAGCTCTTACAGAAGAAAGAGCAGTTCTCCAGTGCCAGAAAAGATTCCAAAGAAGCTGAAAGATCCCAAGAGCTTCACTATTCTACTGGTCATTGGGAGAAGAGAAGTTGGTTCAGCATTATGTGATTTGGGTGCAAGAATTAATCTGATGTCTTCATCCTTGTTTAGAACCTTGGGATTAGGTGAACCATGCCCCACCACAGTGACATTGCAGTTAGTCGATAGATCCCTTGCTTATCCTGATGGCGTTATTGAGGATGTATTGATTAAAGTGGAAACTTTCATCTTGCTGATGGACTTTATAATTTTGTACTACAAATCTGATGAAGCATGTCCCATCATTTTGGGAAGAGGATTCTTAGATACTGAAGATACAGTGATAAAGGTGAATTCGGGTAAGATGTCGATGACTGTGGATCGCCTAGAGGCAGTCTTTCATAGCGGCAAGTTTTCTACCTCACTATAAGGAGCTCAAGGCCATCATCGCAGTAGAGCTTAAAATGTCTATTTAGGCTTTAGAGCAGTATTTTTCAAAGGAAGATCGACTTGGGAGAGCGTTGATATATGGGAAAGAATAGATGAAGACTTCAGCTAGGACTGAATGTTTAGCTGTCTTGGATGCAACCAGCCCCCACCTTAGCAGAGATGCTCTTTTGGAGACACTTGACAAATCCTTGACTTGGGATGAAGCCTTTCATTGAAAAGGCACCAATTATTGGATTGAAACCTTTACCTTCTCACTTGAAATATGATTACTTAGGCAGTGATAATAAACTTCCTGTGATAATTTCTTCTTTGTTGTCTAATGAATAGGTTGATAGGTTGCTGAAAATGATACGACGTCATGTGATAGCGATTGGTTGGACCATAGCTGGAATAAAAGGGATAAGAAGTTCCTTTTTCATGCATAAAATATTGTTAAAAGAGGGTGTCAAACCCAGTGTTAAACACCATAGGAGGCTGAACTCGATCATGAAGGAGGTGGTAAAGAAGGAAATAATAAAGTGGTTGGATGCAAGGGTCATCTACCCTATTTTGAATAGTCATTGAGTGAGCCTAGTTCAATGTGTCCCAAAAAAGGGTGGGATGACAATGGTGTGAAATAAGAGAGATGAATTGATACCCCAGAGAACAGTCACAAGGTTGAGGATCTATACTGACTATAAGAAGCTTAATATAGCCACCAGGAAGGATCACTTTCCATTGCCATTCTTGGACTAGATGTTAGATAGGTTAGTTGGGCATGACTATTATTGTTTTTTGGATGGGTATTCAAGATACAATCATATCATGATCGCACAGGAGGACCAGGAGAAGACTACTTTCTCTTATCCTTTTGGCACTTTTGCATTCCAAAGGATGCCATTTGGACAATGTAATGCTCCAAGAATGTTCTAGAGTGCATGCTAGCTATTTTAACAGACATGATAGAGATATTCATTGAAGTGCTCATGGATGACTTCTCAGTATATGTAAGTGATTTTGATGACTGTTTGAATCATCTAGATGCGGTGTTAGCCAAATATAAAGAGACCAATCTTGTGCTGAATTGGGAAAAGTGCCATTTTATGGTACGTGAAGGGACCTAGGCCACAAAATTTCAAAAGCTGGTATTGAGGTCGACAGGGATAAGTTTGAGGCCATTGAGAAGCTACCACCCCCTATCTCTATAAAAGGGGTGTGCAGTTCTTTAGGACAAGTTGGGTTTTATAGGAGGTTCATTCAAGACTTCTCTGAAATAGCCAACCCAATGTGCAAACTTTTGGAAAAGGATGTGAAGTTTAAGTTCAATGAAGAATGCGTGCAAGCTTTCAATACTCTGAAGGAAAAGATAAAAAAAATCCAATCATCATTGCCCTAGACTGGTCACTACTATTCATAGTAATGTGTCATACCAGTGATTTTGCTATAGGAGTTGTTTTGGGGAAGAATAGAGGGAAGAGATTTCAACCCATCTATTATGCAAGAAAATCATTAAATGCAACTCAGAAAAACTACACCGTGACTGAAAAGGATTTATTGGCTATAGTGTATACCTTTGATAAATTTCGGACCTACTTAGTGGGGATAAAGTTGGTAGTGTACACTGACCATGCTGCAATCAGATACTTATTTGCATTGAAGGATGCTAAACCCAGGCTCATTCGGTGGAAACTGCTACTCCAAGAATTTGATATTGAGATCAAAAACTGGAAAGGCATGGAGAATCAGGTAGCAGATCATCTCTCTCGGCTAGAGGACAAAAAGCATGTTGATTGCAGAGTAGAAATCATCGAGACCTTCCCTGATGAATAGCTATTTCTTGTGACCACTCTTGAGCTATCATGGTATGCTACCATAGTGAACCTCTTGGTTAATGAGGTGTATCCACCGGACATGACTTCGGATAGAAAGAGGAGATTTCTTTATGATAGTATACTTTACATATTAAATGAGCCATTTTTGTACAAAGTAGACCCAGATCAGCAGGTCCAAAGATGTATTCCTAAAGGAGAAGTGTACCAAATTTTGGAAAATTACCATTTCTTCACCTTACTTGTTTGCGAAATCCTGCGGGCTAGATTTTATTGGTCAACTTTGTTCAAAAATGCATACTTGTTTGCGAAATCTTTTGACAGCTGCTAGAGAACAGGGAATATATCGAAGATGCAGAAAATGCCCTCAAGAGGCATTATGGAGGTGGAAATATTTGACTGCGGGGGAATTGATTTCATTAGTCCATTCATCCAATCAAATAGTAACAGGTATATCTTGGTAGATGTATATTATGTGTTAAAATGGGTGGAGGGTGCAACACTACCTGCAAATGATGCAAAAGAAGTAACTAGGTTACTAAAGAAAAATATCTTCACCCCTTTTAGAATGCTCAGGGCCATCATCAGTGATGAAGGTAGGCACTTTTGCAACCAGCTTTTCAATAATTTATTGGTGAAGCACAATGTTAAGCATAAAGTAGAAACAACATATCACCTATAGACTAGTGGACAGGTGGAATTGTCAAATCCAGAAATCAAATGAATTCTTGATAAGACCGTAAGCACAAATAGGAAAGACTAGTCTAGCAAGCTGGATGATGCACTGTGGGCTTACAGGACTACTTTCAAAACCCCTATTGGCACTTCGCCATATAGGTTAGTTTTTGGAAAAGCATATCATTTGTCGGTTGAGCTCGAACACTGAGCGTATTGGACCATACAAAGGCTAAATATGGATATGGAAGCTATTGGGAATAAAAGATTGTTGCAGCTCCATGAGCTTGAGGAGTTTCATTTCAGTACATATGAAAATTCCAAAATGTACAAGGAGCGGACAAAGAGATTACATGATAAATGCATCCAATCGTGTGATTTTCAGGAAAGGTATTTGGTGTTATTGTATAATTCCAGGTTGAAGCTGTTTGGGATAAAGTTGATATCAAAGTAGTCAGGCCCCTTTGAGATTGTGAATAAGACTGCACATGGTGCAGTAGAGTTAAAACCTTTTGGGTCAGATAGACCTTCTTAGCTAATGGCCAAAGGGTGAAACACTATTATGAAGATGATCTTGATAGAAGGAAGACTTTAATTTCCTTGCAAGAGTATTGAATAGTCTTGCGTCATGCCACGATGTTAAGTAAGGTGCTTCGTGGGAGAAACCAATCTTTCTAATGTATTTTTGTTTTTGTAGAGGCTGATGACCATGATAATGATGAGGATGATGTCTCCGTAAGAGCTATGCAGGTTGATGGTGAGGATGATGCAGATAATGATAATGATCAGGAGTATAATCCTGATGATGAGGACTGTTCTTAGAGGCCCAAGAAGTTCTTTTTCTCTCCCTACTTGTTATGCTTGTTTGTATACTAGGGACAGTGCACTGTTTAAGTATAGGGTGGAGGAAATAGATATTCTGTTTATTCTTTGCTAAATATGTACGGGCGATAGCAATAGTTGCATTCTCTATACTAGTAGCTTAGTCTGTGATTTATTTAACTCTGGTCTGTAATATCTAGTAATTGTGGATGGTTGTGAACACTATACTATATATATGATGTGATGTGATTGTTCGTCTCTAGTTAGTTTGTTTTGTAAATTGAGAGTCAAATTTTTTTGATTTAGTGTCGTCGTAGAGGTAGTGACCCTTCCCGATGATAGGTGGATGATCACTGTCTTAAGGGAAATTAGTCACAATTTTTTCATTCTTTAGGTGTATGCTCTTGATATTCCACTTTGAAGCTAAGATAGAAGTAATGAAGTGATCATCTTGAATGCATAAGAAGTGAGAAATCCATGAGAGACAAATAGGTTCTTTAACTTGACTCAAGAAAAAAATTTAGGGCTTTCGATTTGATAGTATGGATATGTAGTCATAGGAAACCGACTAAGATCTTATGCCGTGAGAGGTGAGCTTGATTTTTTGTGTGTTGTACATAATATAACATCTAGAACTTGTTTAAGTGTGTATAGGATGGCTAGTTTCTATAGAGGTGAGATGTGATTAAGGCGTTTCTTTGAAAAATCCATTTTTCCATTGTTGTTGGTGTACCTTCCTTAATGTTATCCCTACTTAATCCCTTTAAACCATAAGCCGTAATTTTCTTCTTAGCAACAAAAGAGGCACATTCCTCTTTATTGTGAGACCTTCAGAATTTTTGATCCAAAGATAGTCTGAAAAACTTTGAGATTTAAGAATGAATGTCCATCGAGGTAGAAAAAGTCGAAGGAAAGGAAGGAAAGAAAACAATGTGTGAATGATAAGAAGAGAAAATATAAATAGGGGTGCCCACACAAAAAAAAATGTTGTTGCCTTGCTGCTAGAATATAAATGAAAGATCTTTAATAGTTGATTATTCTTGTTGAACTTAAAGTAGAAACTAGCAGTCAAGTAGTATAAAGAGAGGGGCATGAGAAAAGAAAAAGAGGATTAGTGAAGGAACGGGTGATCAGTTAAGAAAATAGGTGGACAAGAAAGATGAAAAAAATGTATTAAAGTGCTTAGGACTGGTAGTCACTACTAAAGAAAATCATTCCTACCCGTCCCTTAGACGACATTATAACTAAGAAAAGTCCTTATGATCTTACTCTCTTTGAAGTGATTAAGTAGTCTAATTATACATAAGGGACAAGCCTATGGTATGTTGCATGTGGATGATATATCATTTGTGAGAGTGAGCGTGTCTTGCTTATTATGTTCCAAGATTTAAATTAATAGTAAGAGGGAAGGAACATCACTAAATAAGTGATGGCATAAGATGATTATTCCTATTGAACTTATAAGCAGAAACTAGCAGTCAAGTAGTATAAAGAGATGGGCATGAGAAAAGAAAAAGAGGATTCGTGAAGGAAAGGGTAAGCAGTTAAAAAAAGAGGTGGACAAGAAAGATGAAAAAATGTCTTAAAGTGCTTAGGATTGGTAGGCACTATTAAAGAAAATCATTCCTACATGTCCCTTATCCAACATTACAACCAAGAAAAGTCGGTCTTACTCTCTTTGAAGTGATTAAGTAGTCTAATTATACATGAGGGACAAGCCTATGGTTTGTTACATGTGTATGATACATTATTTGTAAGAGTGAGTGTGTATTGCTTATTATGTTCTAAGATTTGAATTGATAATATTAGGGAAGGAATATCACTAAATAAGTGAGGCCATACAATGGTCAAAGTCGGTGTACTATGTATTGCATGTTTCATACATAATCATGTTGGCCCTGTTTTTAAAAGATGAGTCAGTTATAGAGGGTATGTTGTTTTGAATGTGAAAACTTCTATGTGTGATTGATGTGGATGGTATGAATTGATGAACCACGGAATCATATGCTTTGTGCTAGCTGCTTGAGTGAGAACTAATAGAGGTGACAAGTTGTGGAAAAAGATGTTTGTGCATATAATTAAGGATTGTTCAAGGATGAACAATGGTTTAAGTGTGGGGTGGTGATGTTCGGCATATTCTTATTCCCATTTTGCATACTTTTTCCCATGTGTTGCCTTGTTCTACGTTTATTATCCTTATGAAATTCATGAATTCATGTTTATGTGTGTTTTATGAACTAACAAGTATTGTTAGATGTTTTGAGCAGGTAATAAATGAAAAAGGACTCCAAAATGGCTCAAGATGTGAAGAAAGAAGAGTTCAAGAAAAATTGGCCTGGTGAAATAGCTGGTGTGCCACGCTAGACCCCCAACTTCAGAGAAAGTTGTGCTCAGTTTGGTGCGTTGGGTTGTGCAGCACGCCAGGTCTTCAACTTCAGAGGAATTTTTACTCAACGCCTTGGTAAAATGAGTGGTTCAGTGCAACAGAAGGGTTTCGGACTTAGGAAATTTTTTCAACACTTTGGTGCAGTAGATGGTGCGGCGTGCCAAACCCCAGAATGTACAGAATTTGACTAACACCTTGGAGAGATGGCTGGTGCAGCGCACCAGGTCCAAAACTTTAGACAAAATTCAAGCCAAGTTTGGTGCATTGGATGGTGCGGCGCGACACAAGCTGTCTGGGATTGATTTTCAAGTCTAAAAGTTGTACTTCTCAAGGGAAAAGATGTCATTTGATACCTTGCTTATAAATATAACATCTAGGGTATTTTTAGGAGTCTTCGGTTATTTTGAGATCATTTTGTATGAAGTTCTTGGGGGAAGAGACAGAAGTTCACTTTCTTCTAGGTTTTCTTCTTTATTTATATCTTTGTTAATTCGAATAATGTTTGCTTTAGTTTTCCACTTGAACATGAGTGGCTAAACTCTTTTTCTAGGGTTTCGGCCATAGCTAATGATTGTAGTTTGAAAACTATTTTATGCTAGATTTTAATTCTTTTTTATTCAAAATGGTTTATACTTACTTATTTTCATCGCTTATTCGTTAGACTGATCAACTAACGAATATTATATGTTGGCTCTGGGTTGATTCCGGAGAGGGAACCAAGAGGGTTAAAAGTAAGTATAGAATAGGTTCAATAATCTTTGGGCAATAGGTTCAAGTAAGATTTGTAGTTGAGGATAGGGATATGCCTTCAACCCTATTCTGTTAAATACAAGTAGATACAACTGTCATTTTATGTTTCTCCTGCGACTATAGGGATATAGGCATTAGGGTTCATGATATAGTTCTTGTATGTTCAGGAGTATGGAAAGAAATGGGATCGTAACTTGCAACTAGCAATTTTGAAAAGAGTTAGTCTAGCGTAATCGAGTCCTAAAACTCAATCTGAAAGCAAAAGTGACAAAACCCTAGATTTTCTCATCATTTGAATTACAAACACTTGTAAAAATGATTCTTGTACATTATTTTAATTTACATTTAATGTTAGTATAATAATTTCCAATACCAATTCCCCATTTTATCTGTGCTTCTTTAAATAATGAAATAATATTGTTAACCTTAAGCAATTAATCTGACAAGTCTTTGAGGGATCAATATCGGGACTTTACTATCCTATATTACTTGACGATCATGTGTGCTTGCATGCGCTTGGACGACATCACGCCATTTTGAGTTTAAACCTTTACCTTCTCATTTGTAATGTTGTTATTTAGGCAAATGATAATATACTGCCTGTGATAATATTTGCTTTGTTGTTTGATGAACAGGTTGACAGGTTGCTAAAAGTGTTATGGCGTCATGTGACAGTGATTGGTTGGACCATAGCTTACCTAAAGGGGAAAAGTGGTTCCTTTTGCATGCATAAAATACCATTAGAAGAGGGTGCCAGACCCAATGTTGAACACCAGCAGAGAATGAACCTGATCATGAAGGAAGTGGTAAAGAAGGATACAATAAAGTGCCTAGATACAGGCGTCATCTACCCTATTTCAAATAGTCATTATGTGAACCTAGTTCAATGTGTCCCAAAAATGGTGGAATGATGGTGGTACGAAATGAGAGATATGAATTGATACCCCAGAGACAGTCACAGAGTGGAGGATATACATTAACTACCAAAAGCATAATACAGCCACCAGGAAGGATCACTTTCATTACCCTTCTTGGATCAGATATTTGATAGGTTAGCTGGGCATTGGGCATGACTATTATTGTTTTCTGGATGGGTATTTAGTATACAATCAAATCATGATCGCACAAGAGGACCAGAAGAAGACTACTTTCACTTTCCCTTTCGGCACCTTTATATTCTGAAGGATGTCGTTTGGACTATGTAATGCCCCAGGAATGTTACAGAGGTGCATGCTAGCTATTTTCAAAACATAGTGGAGAAATTTTTTGAAGTGTTCATGGATGATTTTTCAGTTTATGGAAGTGATTTTAATGACTGTTTGAATTATCTAGATATAGTGTTAGCCCGGTGTGAGGAGAAGATTTGCATGAGAGGCTCTCCTGCTACGGAAAGGAAGTACGAACCGTGGAATGAAGGTACGAGTCGTATCATGGTGGTCATGATAAACTTCAAAAATATTTCAAAGTCACAGAGTCAAGCCACGGGAGTACAGTACAGATCATAAAATGGAGGTACGAGTCGTACCAGGATCCAACAGTTAGAAAAAATCCAGTCAGCCATGCAATGTACGAAAGGATGCTACAGACCATAGGATCTCTTTATGGATCATAGATTGACTCGTGACATGGGCGGCACCAGATATGGAAATTCACCCTGTTAGCCTAGGAAAAGGATTCTTGTGTTTGTATAAATACGTTCTATGTTTTATTTTTCAAGAGATTTTATCAGAAGAGGTTTTATGAGAGACATTATTGGAGACAACATTAGACAATTGAGAGAAAGAGAGAATTGAGTTGATTGGACTTGTGATCAACCTTTTCTTGAATTCTTCTTGTTCTTGCTATTTTTTCTTTAAGGTTTTGCTGATTAATTAAAGAAAGTGTTTTTCTCATTTATACTTGTTAGTATTGATTTATGCTTTTAATCATGAATGCAATTAACAACCTTACAACTATGAGAGGCTAAAACCTTCATAGCTAGGGTTGTGGGAACCATGGTGGATTAACAAGCTAGGGTTGCACAAAGTGATTCTAAAACCAATACAAACACTTATATTGTATTCTCTTCATGCTTAAACGTTTCTTAACAGCGTGCAACATTAGGACATGCCCGAATTCTTTACTTGCTTTGGTCTAAGAGTTAGAGATTAGAAAAAGAGAATTACAACAGAGCCTTGATCTTGATGATCATTGTATTAACTTGAGTTGTGGTCGCAGGATAGTTAAATTCGGAACTTAGTGATAACGGATAGTTTGAAACCGCTCATGAGACTTGGTCAAGTAATTTAGTATAGTCATTCAATAGGGACTGATCAGTCATTTGAATGAACCTAAGTTATCAGTTTTATAAGTAAGTATTGGTGATGATCACGAGTGTATACCCAAAGCAGTTATGAACCCATGGGGAAAACAAACCCTAGTATCCTTTAATATTGATTCAAAACCAGATTTTTGATAATTGTTTTTATTATTGATTTTCTTTAGAACCCCCCAATTTTTAAATAACTACCTCACAAGTTCACTTACCGACCGTAATCTAGCTCTTTTATATTCCTAGTGGAATCGACCCCAACCTCTAGTTGGGTTCTTTATTGACAATGTCCACTTCATACTTCGGTAGGAGGTATGGTTTGAGCGTTATCAAAAAGTGGCGCCGTTGCCGGAGAATATGGCTAAGACTAGGCTATTAGCTTGTATTGGACTTGTTGGTAGTTACGTTACTTTTTGCACTTTTTCTTTGTTTTTCTTTGTTTTCCTGTTGTGACTCCCTCAGGCCACATCAAAGGAACAACCTTTCACTCGAACACTCAAATGGAACATGATAAGCTACCAACATTTGTGGAAGGAATAGTGACTAATGATACATTGGAAGCTGTGATTATGAATGAAGAAGACGGGAACCTAAAATACACAAAAACGATTGATGCTTTAAATGGGACATGGTCAAATAACTTCATCCCAAAGCAGTTAGACTTGGACTTAAAGAACCGTTCAACACCGCTGGCTAAGCCATCCGTGGAGGTACCACCAATCCTTGAACTGAAAGCATTACCTCCTCATCTCAACTATGCATTCCTTGGAAAGGACAACACTTTTCCGGTCATAATTGCAGCGAACCTGTTAGATGAGCAGGTGGAAGCTTTGGTTAACATCTTGAAAAGATACAAAAAGGCAATTGGATGAACCATAGCTGATATCATTGGAATTTCACTAGGCATATGTACCCATAAGATCCAACTTGAACCAGATTGTAAGCCAAGAATAGAGCATCAGCGCCGCCTGAACCATCCAACGCAAGAAGTCGTAAAAAGGAGATTATCAAGTGGCTGGATGCTAGGGTAATATATCCCATAGCAGACAACCAGTGGGTAAGTCCTGTCCAGTGCGTGCCAAAGAAAGGAGGGATTACAGAGGTGCCCAATGAAAAGAATGAGATGATACTGACACGACCAGTCACAGGATGGCGTGTGTGCATGGATTATAGGGAACTCAACCACTGTACCTTGAAAGACCATTTTCCAATGCCATTTTTGGATCAGATGCTTGATAGACTCGCAGGTAGAGGATGGTACTGTTTCCTTGATGGATATTCATGGTATAATCAGATCACTATTACTCCAAAAGATCAGGAGAAGACAACCTTCACCTGTCCATATGGAACTTTTGCCTTCAAAAGAATTCCATTTGGATTATGTAATGCACCAGCCACCTTTCAGTGTTGTATGATGTCCATATTCTCAGACATGGTGGAGGCACTTCTATGGTCTGGTGCACCAAGCCACTCACTGCACCAAAGTGTTAGAAAATTTTCCAAGTCCGTAATACATTTGGCGCGCTATGCCACTCATCTTACTAAGGTGTTGAGCAAATATTCCTCTGATGTTGAGTCCCTAGTGGGCCACACCACCCATTACACCAACTTCAGTACAATTTTCTCTAAAGTTGGGGGTTTGGCACACCAGTCCAACTTTTGTGAATTCTTCTTCCTTCACACTTTGGATCATTTTTTAGTCCTATTTCCTTGGTTTCCTACTCAAAAAATCTAAAAACACTTGTTATCTCATAAGACACACATAAATATGAATTCATTCATCTCATAAGGATAATATACTCAAAACAAGGCAAATGGGCATAAGAATATGTCTAACATCATCACTCCATACTTAGGCCATTGTTCATCCTCAAACAATCCTTACTTATGTGCATGAACAACTTTTCTCACCACTTGTTACCCTATAAATCCTCACTCAAGCAGCTAGCACAGAGCATATGCATTAGTGGTTCATCAATTCATAATAACTCATATCAAGCACATAAAGAAGTTTCACATTCATACTACATATCCTCTATAATTTACTCATCTTTACAAATAGGGCCAACATGATTAAGTATGAAAAATACAACACATAGTACACCGACTTGACAGTCTTATGCCCTCACTTACTTAGTGATGTTCCTTCCATCATGTTATCAATGAAAGCTTGGAATATAGTAAGAAAGACACACTCACTCTCAAAAATGATGTATCATACACATGCAACATACCATAATCTTGCCCCTCATGTACATTTAGACTATGTAGTTGCTTCAACAAAAGTAAGATCATAAGAACTTTTCCTGGTTGTAATGTCAGCTAAAGGACAGGTAGGAATGATTTTTTTTTAGTAGTGACTACCGGTCCTAAGAACTTCAAGACAATATTTTCTTGTCCACCTCCTTATCTCACTACTAACCCTTTTTTGTCACTAATTCCCTTATGTTTTCTTAAGCCCCTCTTTATACTACTTGACTTCTACTTTCTACTTATAAGTTCACAAGAATGATCAACTATTTAAACTCTTTTCATTTATGTTCTAGTAGCAAGTAGTCAACATCTTTTTATGGGCACCCCTCTTCTATTTTCTCTTCTTATCATCCACACATTTTTTCTTTCTTTCCTCTCCCCTAACTCTTTTTGCCTCGGTGGACCCTTATTCTTAATTCTCAAAGTGCCTCAGACTATCTTTGGATAAAAAATTCTAAAGGTCTCACAAAAAGAGGAATAGGCTTCTTTTGTGGCTAAGAAGAAAATTACAGCTTATGGCTCAAAGGGGTTAAATAGGGATAGTATTAAGGAAGGTACAACAATAATGGACAAAATGGGTTTTTCAAAAAAATGCCTTAATCATATCTTACTTTATTGGCAACTAGCTATCTTATACACACTTAGGCAAGTTCTAGATGTTACATTATGTACAACACACTATAATTAAAGCTCACCTCTCATGGCATCATGATATGAGTCGGTTTCCTAAGGCTACATATCCACACAATCACATTGAATGAAACTATCATTATTAAGCCCTAATATTATTTTTCTTTGAGTCAAATCACAGAACCTATGTGTCTCTCATGGAGTTTTACTTCTTGTGCATTCAAGATGACCAATTCATTACTTCTAACTTAGCTTCTAAGTTGAATATCAAGAACACACAAGTGTGGTTTTTCGATTACATCCTAAAAATTGTAAAAAAAAATGTGACTAATATCCCTTAAGATGGTCGTCAACCATCCATCATCAGGAAAAGACTTTTCTTCTCCTAAAAAAATTAAAACTACTCTTAAAAATGAAAAAAATTACTCGGTTTAAAGGTCTCTCACTTCAAAAATGAACCAAGTCCATAAGAAAAACCAAAAGGTAGGTGAGACATGCCATTTTCAAAAAATTTCAAAAAAAAATTGATGGCATACACACCCTTAACCTCAAAATTTTAGAAGATATCCCCTCACCTCACACATAGAGNCAAAATTTTAGAAGATATCCCCTCACCTCACACATAGAGTCATGCTCTGTCCCCAGAGCATCTATAAAATAAAAATCAGACATGGGTGAGAAATACTCCTTGAGGCGCTCTAGGGCCTAGCAAGCAGTATGTCTCTTTGATTCATGGGTCATAGGACCCCACACTTATGTTTAATACGTACTCCTTAGCTTTAAGTACTCAAACTTCCCCTTTCTGGCACATCAAACAAAAAAAACAAAAGCGACACTATATAAAAGATAATAAAAACTACACTATTACAAATTGAGCTTCCTCCCAACAAGTGCCTGATTTAAAGTCGCGGCACGACGCCATCAAGTTTCACCACTTTTCCTTCCACTTTGAGCTTATAAATTTAATCCTTAATTTCTTTTTAAATTTTTTGTTATGCTCAAGGGGGAGTGGTGTAAACATGAAGGGACCAAGTAATAGATATTGCATCATGTACTTCTTGGACCTTAAGAGAGGGATGTCGTTATGTTTCTTTGGAATAATAAATTTTGGAATATAGGAGCATTGTTCCTCATCTACAGATCTCTCCATAGGCTTGGAAGACTCTATTTCTAGGTTTCCCGCCAAACACAATGTCAAAAAGTGCTTAGAATGAGGACAATACGCCCTAACTCCAAGATTAAATTATGATTGAAATCCCCTATTTTATCCACCTTCTCAACATCAACATCAACCAACAAACAATAGTCTAATGGTTGGCATTCTTCTTTCTGCTCCATGCATTGGCTAGTATCTACAACACTTTGTAGTTGGGCCTCATACGCCTCAACTCTTTCATTCAAAAGAGCCTGTAGGTCATGGATACTTGAGCCAAATTGGCCTATCTCTTGTCTGAGTTCTATTCTCCCTTCCACTTGAGGTTCTATTTTAGTATTGTCTAAGACCGTGATTTGCAAATCATTACAAGTTCTTCCCATGTGTCCCCGAATCTTCCTCTATTTCCTCTATCAGTTACAGCCCTGTGGATTCGAAGTATAGAAAGTTTTCACACAAGACTCTTTAATATTTCAAGTGGAATATTATTTATGATATTAACTGCTTTATTATTCCCTACTTGTAGAAATTTTGTGAAACTTGTATCTAGTGGAATGATTTAGCCCTAGTTTCTTAGTTTGATAAAATTAGAATCTTGCGGGTTGGATAAGTTTTTCCTATAGCTTGATTCTATCAGATTTGGGATTTCCATATTGTTAGTATATGTTCAAATCTCAGGAAGATGCATGTTAGTCCAGCCTCAATCATATTATTAGCATACATAGTTTTGTCCAGAAATGTCAGCTGATCAGTTTGACTATAGTCATTTCTTGAGGTGTCAGTGGTGCCTCCTAGTTATCAGTATTAGACTCAGATATCAGATTTTAGTGGTTCTTTAGAAAGTTATGACACTTCTAGATAAGTAGCTCTGACCAGTCTTAAAACCCCCAGCTTCAGATTTCAGTTTTCCTTTAGACGGTTACGACGCTTCCAGATAAGCAGCTCTGGCTAGTCTTAGAACACCAGTTACAGAATTCGATCTGATAAGACTTTTAGGGTACTTCCAGATAAGTATTCCTAACTTATTCTTGGTTCATAGTTTCGAGCTATCAGCTTATTAGTCAGTCTAGGACTATCTAATAAGAGTAGGACTTAGCACCGGGCGGACCGGGGTAAGCGCACACAGGTTCCCAGAATTACGTTTCCACCGTAGGTTATTTTATTGGCCTTATGGCCCCAGACTTGTGATCACCCAATTCATGCCTTTATACCCTAGCAAGGAATATTGGCTCCTACCGATGAGGTGTATACTTCGGACTCCACATCTAGCTTGCGTGGTTATATGTCGGTTATAGACTCTCCCACTAGTTAGTACTGTCTCGGTTAGCTCTGCTAAGAACAGTTTCAGATTACTTAGTACAGATCAGTTCAGTACAGTAGTTCAGATCAGTATCTCAAATTTAGGGCATGTCCTTGACCATCAAACAGGGTCATTTTGACCATCTCAGTATATTTTAGTTTATTCAGTTTTAGTATTTCAGTTGGTCATTGCGTGTCATTATAATTCAGTTATTTATTCTCCGTGTTATGTTTTGTCCAACTTACTCAGTACATTCAAAGTACTGACGCATACCTTCTATATTGTATCATTTTATGATACAATTGCAGGTTCCTAGACTAAGCATCGTTAGCAGATCTTACCCAGGAGTTATCAGCTGCACTAATGGTGAGTCCTTATTTTTCGAGGACGACGTTATTTTTCTTCAGTTATTTTTTGTAAAGTAGACTTTAGAGTTAGCTGGGTGTTTGTCCCAGCAACTCATCAGATATACATGGCTTTCAGGCATAGACTTATACTTTTAGATTTATTTTCCAGATGTGTACATTTTTATTATTCAGCTTTCCTAAACTAGTTTTATTACTTAAGCTTCCGCCATAATTTTACCTAGATTACCAGTGTTATGATAGACCATGAGTTGACTTGGGGTTAGTTGTGACTCCAAGTACCGTGTCTTGTCCAGGGTATAGACTCGAGGCATGACAAATTTGGTATCAGAGCACTAGGATTAGAGTATCCTAGGATGTCTGAAAGCCATGTCGAGTAGAGTCCTTTTCATGGGTGTGAAGTGCGCCACACTTATGACAGGGAGGCTACGAGACATTATTAGGAAAAATCCCTTTTGTTCATACTCTTTATCGTGCATTGAAGTTCAATTCCAAAAATGTTCTCCTAAGTCGTGCTCTGTTTTGTTTCAGTGAAATCATGCCTCCAAGATGTGGTAATTGAAGAAGGGCTAGCAACACTAACCGACCTGCCCCACCAGCTCTAGAAGCCCCTCAAGACGACCCAGTGTCCTTCACAGAATTCAAAGTGGCAATCAAGCTTCTTGCACAGATAGTCATGAACCAGGTAAAACCAACAGGTGGTTCCCGTTAACACTAATGGGTCTGCAGCAGCTTCCCGAGTTTGGTACTTCATCCGGATGAACCCTTCAGCTTTCCATGGATCTAAGGTGGGAGAGGACCCACAGGAGTTCGTGGATTAGATTAGGAAGATCACACAAATTATAGGTGTTAACTCCTCTAAGATTGTTGACCTAGCTGCCTACTAGCTGAAAGGGATAGCCCAAATCTGGTATGATCAGTGGAAGGAGGGGAGACAAGCGGGAGCAGAACTGGTAGAGTGGGAGGAGTTCACAACAGCCTTTCTAGACAGATTCTTTCCTCAGGAGCTTAGGGAGGCTGAGGTGGAAGAAATTATGAATCTGACACAGGGAAATAGGACGGTGGAAGAGTATGCACTAGAGTTCACACGGTTGTCTAAATATGCTCTGGAGATGGTAGCCGAGCCAAGGGCTCGCATGCTGAAGTTCTTCAATGGAGTATCGAACTTGGTCCTCAAGGAGCACAGGACTGCAATGCTTATCAAAGATATTGACCTCTCCATCTTTATTGTTCATGCTCAGCAGATTGAGGCAGAAAAGCTAAAAGACTTGGAGCGGGAGAAAAAGCGGGCAAGGACTGGCCAGTCAGATTATAGCCACCAAAGGTCTAGTGGAGTAGCTGCCCACAACAGCAGCAACAGCAACAGAGGGCTCCAGCACCCACTTCAGCCAGTGCCCCTACTTTTTTAGCCCGTAACAATCGGAGGGGTGGAGCATATGGCTCACAGTCCCAGAGTCAGTGCTAGCAATCGTTACCCAGATTTCACTAAGTGTTGCAAGAACCATCGAGAGGAATGCCTTCAGGGTCGAGAGGGTTGCTTCGGGAGTGGACAGCTAGGTCATCGACTCAAAGAGTGCCCGTCAGCAGGACGGGGGAGATCATAATCCACCACTTCAGCAGCTTTAGAAGGCTGATTAATTCAGCAGGACAACACTTCAGGTACGTGTGGTGGCCAGCACCAAAATCATTTTATGCTTTGTCCTCTCGTCAAGATTAGGAGAACTCACCTGACGTGGTCACGGGTATGTTACACCTTTTCCATCTAGATGTGTATGCCCAACTAGATCCAAGAGCCACATTATCGTTCATGACTCCCTATGTAGCTTTCTAGTTTGATATCAGTCGAGAAGTCCTCTCATAACCATTCTTAGTCTCCATCCCAGTTGGTGAGTCAATTAGAGCTAGCTGGGTGTATAGAAACTGCCCAGTCTCAATCTTGAATAAGGTCATTCCAGCTGATCTCGTAGAGTTAGACATGATTGATTTCGACCTCAATCTTGGAATGGATTGGTGACACTCTGGTTATGCCTCAGTCAACTGCAGAACTAGGGTCGTCAGATTTTAATTTCCTAATGAGCCAGTTTTAGAGTGGATGGGCACTAGTTCTGCGCCTAAGAGTCGGTTTATTTCCTACATTAAGTCTAGAAAGCTTATTCCTAAAGGGTGTATTTATCATCTAGTTTAGGTCAAAGATTCCAACTCTGAGACCCGACTATTCAGTCAGTTCCAATTGTCAGCGAGTTCCCTGATGTGTTTCCCGAAGATCTTCCTGGAGTTCATCCTGAGCGGGAAATAGAATTTGGCATAGACCTTCTTCCAGACACTCAGCCCATCTCCATCGCTCCATATAGAATGGCTCCAGCTGAGTTTAAGGAGTTGAAGGAGCAGCTAAAATACCTCCTTGATAAAGGCTTCATCAGGCCTAGTAACTCTCCATGGGGTGCTCTGGTATTATTCCTGCGAAAGAAAGACGGTACCCTAAGAATGTGTATCGACTATCGTCAGTTGAATAAGCTCATAGTTAAGAATAGGTATCCCCTACCCAAGATTAATGACTTGTCCGATTAGCTTCAGGGCGCTAGTTGTTTCTCCAAGGTAGATCTCAGTTCGGGGTACCATCTGCGAAGGGTCAGAGAATGTGACATACCGAACACAACTTTCAGAACTCAGAATGGTCACTAAGAATTTGTTGTTATGTCCTTCGGACTAACTAATGCCTTTGCAACTTTCATGGACCTGATGAATAGGGTTTTCAAGCCATATCTAGAAATGTTTGTCATTGTATTTATTGATGACATTCCGGTATACTCCAGAAATGAGGAACAACATTCTTATCATCTGAGAATACTGCTAGAGATACTCAGATATCGCTAGTTGTTCGCTAAGTTCAGCAAATGCAAATTTTGGTTGAAGTCTATGACTTTCCTTGGTCACGTGGTCTCGGCTGAGGGTATTCAGGTATATCCTCAAAAGTTAGCAGCGGTGAAATATTGGCCCAAGCCTGCTTCCCCAACCAAAATTAGAAGTTTCTTGGGTCTAGCAGGCTATTACCGACATTTTATGGAAGGTTTTTCCTCCATTGCATCCCCTATAACTAGGTTGACTTAGAAAAAGGTGAAATTTCAGTGGTCAGATGTGTGTGAGAAGAGTTTCCAAGAGTTAAAGACTCAACTCACTACCGCTCCAATGTTAACCATTCCAGAAGGAACAGATGGGTTCGTAGTGTATTGTGATGCTTCCAGAGTTGGACTCGGTTGCGTTCTGATACAACGGGGTAAGGTGATAGCTTACGCCTCCAGAAAGCTCAAGGTTCATGAAAATAACATCTGACTAATGACCTAGAGCTGGCAACAATGGTGTTTGTGTTGAAAATATAGAGGCACCTCCTTTACGGGGCTCACGTTGATGTTTTCACCAATCAAAAGAGCCTTCAGTATGTGTTCAATCAGAAAGATTTAAATCTTCATCAAAGAAGATGGTTGGATCTATTGAAGGACTATGACATGAGTGTGTTGTACCACTCGGGCAAAGGCAATGTGGAGGTTGATGCCCTAAGCAGGATGTGTATGGGGAGTGTGGCTCATGTTGAAGAGAGAAAAAAGGAACTGGCAAAGGAAGTTCACAAGTTAGCTCGGTTGGGAGTGCAGTTGGTTGATACAGGTGAGAGTGGAGTAGTAGTGCAGAGTGGATCAGATTCCTTGTTGGTAGTTGAAGTTAAGTCAAGGCTGGATGAAGACCCCATACTGCTTAAGCTAAAGGAGGTGGTTCTCAGAAAAGAAGTGGAGGCTTTCTCCCAAGGGGGAGATGGTGTACTCCATTACCAGGGTAGACTATGTGTGTCGATGATGTGCTATGGGTTTACAGCACATTCGACGCTCAAAACTAAGAAAATAACATGGACTTAGGTGTATTTATGTGGATATGAGGTACTTTTCCTTTTGTTATAGGATAAACAGGTGTTGGAACTGAAAATTGTAAAAGATAGCTTAAAAGTGTAAAATGGGCAAAAAGTGTAGACCACAGTATGAATCGTAAGAAGGACATACGAGTCGTACTGGTGGCCGTGAGAAGTTGCTGAAAGTTAAGGTTGAGCATATGTGACCCACGAGTCCCAATACGATTCGTAGCAGTCCTATATGATTCGTGATGAGGAAGTTGTGATGAAATCTAGAAGAATTGCATCTGAGTATGACTCCTGCTATGAGAAGAAAGTACGACCCGTAAGGTGAAGGTACGAGTCATACCATTTTGGTCGTGATGAACTTCAAAAAAACTTCAAAACCTATGATTCAAAGTACGGGATCTTAGTACGAGTCATGAGTTGATGGTACGAGTCGTTACCAGATCCAATACTTAGACAGAATTTAGCCAGCTGAGATTGTACGAGAGGAAGCTACGGATCATAGGAGCATGCTACGGATCGTAGGTCGAGTTGTGGCACTGGCGTTGACAGATATGGAAATTCACCCTGTTTTCTTAGGAAAAGGATTCTTGTGTCTGTATAATGTTTAGGTTTTATTTTTATAGAGGACGTCAGTTTGATAGTTTTAGAGAATAAAAAACCTTGAGAAAGAGAGGATTGAGTTGGTCTTAACTTGTGATCAACCTATTCTTGAATTCTTCTTATTCTTACTGTTTGTTTTTCAAGATTTTGTGGAGTAATTGAAGGAAGTGCTTTTCTCAATCATTATTTTAAGTATTTGTTTTTATTCTTAATCATGAATGCTAATCATAACCTTGCAACTATGAGAGGCTAAAACCTCTACAGCTAGGATTGTGGGAACCATGATGAATTAACAAGCTAGGGTTACACAAAGTGATCTTAAAACCAATACAAACACTTATTTGTATTCTCTTCATGCTTAAACATTTCTTAACAGAGCGCAACATTAGGAAATGCCTGAATTCTTTACTTTCTTTGGTTGAAGAGGTAGAGATTAGGAAAGGCGAATTACAATGGAGCCTTGATCTTGATGATCATTGTATTAACTTGATTTGTGGTCGCAGGATAGTTAAATCTAGAATTTAGTGATAACAGATAATTTGAAACCACTCATGAGACTTGGTCGAGTAATTGAGTATAGTCATTCAATAGGGACTGGTCGGTCGTTTGAATGAAACTAAGTTATCAGTTTTATAAGTAAGTATTGGTGATAATCATGAGTGTATACCCGAAGCAGTTATGAACCCATAGGGAACACAAACCCTAGTTATCATGATATTGACTTAACATCAAAATTTTGATATTTTCTTTTATTATTGATTTTCTTTAGAATCCCCCTATTTTGAAGTAACTACCTTACAAGTTCA
>JACEIK010002062.1:87681-105020 GCA_018107945.1 Datura stramonium | reverse complement strand
ATACTAAACGCCAACGGGAACGCTAAAAAAAAAAGATTAAATTGGTGTACAGCACACATGTTATGCACACTGATTTACGTCGTCAAATTGCGGAAAAAAAAAAAAAAAACAAAAGTTAGGCGTTTTCGTTTCTCTCTCTTCTCTCCTATGAATAGAGTGCCCCAATCTCACCCCTCCTCTCTCTCCTCTCTCCGCCTCACTCTCCCAAAAAATCTCTCTCTCGCCTCCCACAGGCATCCACTTGTTAGCCCACCAGGTAACCCCTTCCCTTTCATTCTCCTCTATCCATCTCTTTTTTCTTCTATGTTTATATATAGTAATTTCATTTTATATGTATGTGTGTGTATATATATTTGTCCATATGAAAGTAGAGATCTTAAGGATTTGTAAACATTTTCTTTGATTGTCAGGCTTTGGATCTGTTGTGAACGTTAAGAAAAGAAGAAGATGAATATGTACGCCTATCAACAGAAGGCCTTGGTGGGTTGTGTTGGAGTTGGTGAAACAGGGAGGTCGGATGTTTCTGTGGCTAACGGCGTCGTTTGTCCCAAGCCCCGTAAGCTTGGGTTCTTCAATTCTGCGTCTGTTAACGCCGAAGAACCCATCAGACCATTTCAATTGCTGCCATTTAGGTATGTTTTCTTTCTTCCCAACATCAAATTTATCTCCTTCTTTTTGTTGTGTTTCTCTATTTTCTCACTTCTTTTTCTTTTCTCTATCTCTTGCTTATTCGGAGTTTTTCTTTTGGGTTTTCAGAAATCAAGAAATGGAGGCTTGCGAGTTGATAGCCGGAACTGAGCTGCTGGATATTATCCTCACAAAGGTGAGTTTTAACCACGAGGCCTTTCTTTTGTTTCTGTTAAAAGAAAAATCTAATCTTTTTCCTCATGGAAGGGGATTCTTGGAGATCTTCTTAATTTCAAAGGGATTCAAGTAGATCTTTCTTAATTTTAACTCCTTGGCTAAAAAATATGTTATGTAGGATGTCACTGAAAATTACTGTCATCCCTTTGTTGTTGCACCTTTTCATTTAGGGAATTTCTAGTAAGCAAATGAAGTCAGCTGAAACTAAGTGACTTGTAATTTTCTGATTTATAAGAAGTTCTGTAGCTATTTGAAGATACAAGACATTCTAAACAGTGTTGTCAAAGAAAAATAGTTGTAGATCTGTATTTAGCTGATCTAGTTTGTTAATTCACTTACTCATAGCTGACAAGTTCTGATTTTTATGTAAACAGGGGAACTGTGAAGTTGATAAAGCCAATTTTGAGGTGGCTTCATCTCCACCATTTTTCTATGGGTCTCCACCCAGCAGGGCTGGGAATCCCCTGATCCAAGATGCGCAGTTTGGCAACCACAATTTTGTTCCCATACTACCAATTCCAGAGAGAGCTGTGGCACCCTCACCACCGCCACCCTCCTCCGCCATTATGAGCGGAGGAGGCTGTGTTCGAGTGAAGTTCGGGAACAAGCCAGCTCCTGTGAGGATTGAAGGCTTCAATTGCCGCGGCAGCTGCAGCATCTCAGCTGTAGCTTAGGTAAATCCATTGACACAGATGTTGAAAAACCAACATCATAAAAGAATAGATAAAAAGGAGAGATTTTTTGGGAAAGAGGCAAGAAACCTACAACAAATTCGTTTAGCATTGTATATATAGAGTGACAGAAAGAGGGTTTAGTCCAATTTGCTGATGAGTTTTGTTCTCTAATCATTCAAAATCCAGTAACGTGTATATTGTGACAAGGTGACGAATGAGTGTTTTTAAGTCCAAAAGAATAAAACTGTAATAGCCCCAAAGAAAGAGATAAGACACAAGATTGCTATCTTTTCTTTGGGAGTGACTAGGGTTCCTTTATATAGCATTTAGAACAAGATATGAGTTGAGAGTACTTATTGTAGCATGAAGACTCAAAGAGGAAGTTCTTCTTTGTGACTTATCCTTCATTGTAATAGTAATTTGAAGGAAAAAAATATGGTCTTTTTAGAAATTTATTCGTCTTGTGTTCTACTAATTTTCTATTCTTGGCCTGCTGCTGCTTTGTTAAATAATAGTCCAGTACAGTTGCAGCAAAGCACGTGTTGGCGATTATTTTCAACTTTGACAATGAATCATGTAGTAATTATTCAATGCTCAATGGCATTATTCTCGCCACTACTACTGTGATTCTGTTCACAGATTTTGAGTTTTTTAAAAGGGCGTGTCAAGATCTCTTTGCAATAAAGAATTGGTTAATGCTGGAGGTTGAGTTTGAACGAAATATTTTAGTCATATTTTGTGATGGGGAAACATTGGAGATTACGTGGATTGGTTTGCTTTCTCATGTTTTTTTCTTCTTTTGCATTAGTATATGGTTTATTTGATCTAAGTTGAGTTGAGTTGTCTAATTGATCCTCCCTGAGATTAAGGAGGAAAATTAGAGGCGTGGGGTGCTGTGTTTAGTAATTTGTCGGGTGCATTTAAAGAAAAGTTTGATTGCTGACTAGTTTGTCTGTAGGCTAGGCTGGCTCTGCTGGTGGGTTGGCCGCCCTCTGTGCTACACAACACAATAAAAGAATGCCAAATTGTCTTTTTTTTCAACGGCTGCCGCACTTTCCAATAAGAGTTTTGTAAGGAGTTCCGCGTTAGCTTTTCAAGAAATGAAGACAGATGAGTTAGAATTGAAGTTTCATTTCTTTATAAATTTCCTATTTAGTTTTTTTTCCGTCTGGCAGCTCAGAATGGCTTTGAGAATTAAACCTGATTTTCTAATATATCTTAAAAATCAATTTTATTGACTAGAAGGCGACATCTCTGCATATCGTGTAAACCATTTCCTAAAGAAATGACGTGAGTCTGTTAATCTGTTTGGTATGTGTTTGCTGTTTTATGGTTGTGGAGTATTTTATTATTTTTTTTTAAAAAAGATGCTGTTAACTTAGGTACAAGTCTTATCGTTGTCACCATGGCCCATGTCTAATACAACACGGAGAACCAATCCAACTGTGAATGACATCTCAGCCTTTAATATATTGGTCCCCATTGTGTTGTACCTTTTGTTTACAAGTATCTTTTTGGGGGATATGGCGGATTCGAGCCTGCTCTGCTTTTCGCTTTTGAGTTTTGTTTATATATAGTCTACATGGACGTCCACCCCCTAAACCTACAACTTTTTTTTCTTTTTTTAATTTCTTCCGCAAATATTAACATATACTCCCTAGTCTCCGTTACATTTTTGCTGTGATAGTGTACTATAAATAATTGTGAGATTTAATTTTTTTTAATATTAATTATTCTAAAATTAAGAGCCATGTGAATAAATAAAGACTAAAAGATTAATAAGAGATATATTAGTCAAATTACAAACCTAATTAATTTTTTTAGAAATTTTACAAAAATTTATCCTGACAACTAAAAATAAATGGAGAGTACCCATTTTAATTGTTAGGTATACTAAAAATAGTTGTTTCAATACTTGCTAGTTTCAAAATTCAAGAGATAATTGAATATGTTTTTTCAATTCTACCTTTAGTACTTAAATAATTTTAAAATGTGAAAAGAATAATTATTGTATGTTTCTAAAAAATTAATAGGATTATATTGATCAAATTATCATCTATATTAATTTTTTTTTAATGAATATGCAAATCTAATCCTAACAATTAAAATAGAAAAGAGGAAGTAATAAAATTCCAGTAATGGTCCAACGTAGTTCCCAAAAAGAAAAGCCTCATTGTTACTTTGCTCAAGACTCGGGAGTTGAGAAGCCTCTTTATGCCCTAAGACGACTATGGGAGGCTGAAGTCATGGAGTTGGAGTTAAATTTAGCAGCGGAATTAAAATTTAAATTTTATATTAGTAATTTCAAATTTAAAATGTATACATATTTCGCGAATTTAATAATATAAATATCGTTTGGGACAAACCTACTAAATTAGACCGAACATGTTAGTTGTCTTCTAGCTCTGCCATTGATTTAACCCCATGACGCTTTACACCCTAAATTGTAAGGCTCGTGCGTTCCCAGAACACCTTACGTACTGAATTGTCCACTTTGTACACTCTAGGATACTTTATTTTAAAGATTATTTTTTTCACGTATTTAACTATAACTTATAAGAAGTTGAGAAAAATATAATATATTATATAAGCAAGTGTATTGGTGATTTAAAATATTATTGTTACTAAAAATTATTAGTATATCCTTGGTTGGATAAAATGCACCATACAACAAATGGATGAATTTTTCTTTTAATCGAATGTAGGTGAAACTTATGCAAAATCACTAATCAAAGCAAAGGATATATACCATCGCCTAGAGTAGTCAGATTTTTTGTCATTTGCAAGATTTGGTTTTACTATGCAAGTAGTTCCTTCACCAAAAAGTTAAAAGAACATTTACCTGCCTGGCACATTGTTTGATACTTAGACATGACTCTTTTGTTACAAAAAATATTTTGGTGACTCTGATACAGATACAAGAAAAGTAAAAGTTGAAAAGGTTGAAAGAGACTGTGCCTTGATGCTCACATATAGCTCATTCAATTCTTGAACAGCCTCTTTGGTTGTGTATGTTTCAATGTCATGTTTCACGAAGCAAAGTTAACTCAAAGAGCAGAAGAAGGTAGATGAGAACGAGATTAAGATTTACATAATAATATTTTTTATTAGTAGGTAAAATACAAAAGTTATACTACAAAAATATAGAAAGCTTAACGTATAATATTTTTTGACATTTACATTAGAATTCAATTATGTTAGATTAGTTTAGTAAAAATAAATAAAATATTTTAGAATATTAAACTTGTATAGTAGATCAATTACACAATTTTAAAAAATTATCAAAATGATTTTCTCTTTCCACCTTCCATTCTCTCTGTGTTCATTATTACCGGGCATGATTAAATGAAGCGAATTTCATAAGAAAATATTGGCAGTGAATTAATAATACATCTGTTGTGTTCACAAATTAAAAGAAAAAGTAATGGAGTGAGCTAATATGTACATTTCATGAGAGAAAACAAAAATAAGGATTATTATATATCCAAAAGGATAAATGATTATATTACAGAGCAAAAAATGAATTTACTAATGATGCACAACTACTATTAATTCCAAAATGGAACACCTTTAGCAAGTACTGTGAACACACAAAGAAAAATAAAATAATTTGTTTAATTTAAATACTGCCAAGCACACACGCACCAAAAAAAATAAAAAATAGTTAAGTTATGTAAAATATAAGAAAGTGTCGAACCTCTTTTGTTTTCCTTTTTTTTTTTCATGAATATATAATATAAAGAGAATTGCTACTATGAAATAAAATTAAAAACACTATTCAAAGATATACTTTTGGTTTTGGGGTTTCTTTTTATTGCTTTAATTTGATGCACAAAATAAACATAAAAGAAATAATGAACTTTGTACGTTATTTTATGTGTTTCAAATTGAATTGCAATTTCAAAAAGCAGTGAAGTATCTCCGTCAAAACAAGATGTTGAAGTATGTTACAACTCAACAGACTTTATACAAAGCTTATAGAACAAAAAAAAAGAAAAACCTATCAAAAAAATTAGAGTATAGTTTATCACAACTCGGCCCTCTCCCCAGCATTTACAAATAAAAGAGAGAAAAATAGCAAAAAGGTCATGTATAGCCTAGACTCTAAAAGGGACTCTCCACAGCTGGTAAATGAAAAGAATCTGTACAGTTAAGAAGAGCAGGGAAAACTTCATGCAAGTGCTAAAGCCGGTTAAGGGGCCGCACATGAAAGAAGGAAATTTGATAAGCACAACTGCCACATCATATTACTGCCACCTTTTGGTAGATTTACCCAACATATTGGCTGCACTGGTCGACTTTCGCAGACCTGAAACAAATTGAGGAGGTTCCATTTACACCACTAATCTTTAGCCAAGGGGTATTCGTCAGATATGTCATGCTTAATCAACATACCGTTTGAGGCTTTTGGAGAATCCCTCTCTGATCTTTGTGGAGGTCTAGGAACTTTATATGCAGTTTTGTGTCTGCAAAAGGCCATGTAGGATGATAGTCAAGCAATTAGGTTAAGTTAAGCAGCAAAAAATCACTAGTTCAATACCTCTTGGTTCGGAAGTTGGAATACCTTTACTCACAGAAGTGATGTTAAGTCTGCGAACTTTCTGGATCTTTTAGTTTCATCATAATCAGTAAGTATTGTTTAAATTCTTGATCAACTTGCTTCATTTTTCTCCTTATACTAGTTAATAACAACATTTCAGATGACGGTTAAGTTCCTATATGAATGCTTGACCTACTTGTTTTACCTTTTCCATGTAGTTAGTAACGACATTTTAGATGACAGTTTAGTTTCTACATAAAATTTCTACATTAGCCATCAAGGTACGGGGTACCTGGATTTACTTGAATAAGTAAGAACAAAGCTCTAGGATCTTTATTCTCTTGCGCTTCATAAAGAAATTAATGTTCTGTAGAAAGCACAAGCATGCCGAGATGATGTTTACTTACTTGTTTGTGTTCTCTGGTGGTTTGTATCCTTCAGGGAAAGGATTGGTGCTTTCAGCACATCCATCAGTTTCTGTGCCCACAGAAAGACCACTATCAGATAGCATATCACTTAGTCTTTCCTCATTATCTGCGTCGCTGAACACAAAGATATCAGCATTTGCATAAATATTCTGACTTAAAATCCGTTTAGCAGTCCCAGACTGAGACTGCTGGAAGGATTCCTTTTGGTGTCTAAACTCCTCACTATAGTTCTTGAAACTAGCTAAAATAATTTGATCACTACTCTTTGAGCAGCTCCTTATCAGATGCTGCTTTCTCAAAAAAGTATGACTCTCACTTATAGGAGAATTTCAAGCTACATTCTAAGTCCCATAAAATAAACTTTTGCCTGGAGATGAAGAGCCATACCTGAATGAGTTTGGATTGCGTTTCTCACCATTGCCTTCTGGAGGAACATTCTTCTGATCTTTGAGCAGCTGCAGTTGCTCTATCTCCTCATCTTTCTTAGCAATTGTATCCTTGAGAGACGCGACCTGGAAGATTAAAAGTTAATGATGGACAATGTTTCACATGCTTCAGCACAGGAACTCCGAGTCAGGCAGCAATATCATCTTCCACTCAAGGAAAAATAATAAATAAAGGAAAAACATCCGTGAGATAATAGAATGAAGCTGTATAATGGAAAAAGCTTTTTCTATATCCCCAAACAATAACTGTTGTTTCATCATTACTGTGAAACATTTGGCACATCTGAAATGTAATAATGATGATGATTAGTGAAATTAACAAAATTAAAATCATTGTGCATCTAGAGAGCTTCTGATTGTGTATACAAATTGCTTGGCAGCTGACACCCTGGATTACTGAATAAATCACCTAGGTGATATTTGTGATTGCAAGAAGTAATTCTATCTTCAAATAAATTTGAAATTTCCAATGCCAGGTTATAGAAACCCAGCAGCCAAACTATACTACATGCTTTCCTATGTGCTTCAGTCCCTAATCTAGATTATGTGCTCTAACCTCAACGGAAAGTGTAACCTATTTCCTTTTATTCTGAGGAAAGGAACAAGAAAGGACAAGTCAAATCAAATGGATAAACTCAGGTTAAAAATATATATCTTGATTGAGAAAAAGAAAAAAGAACTCAGGTGATCATTGGTAGTTCTACTGGTCTCCTGCCTAAAACTCGAATGAAAATTGTTGCATCAGATTCAGGTGTTATAAATATGTAAGTAAGTAGCTTTGAACATCTTGTTTACGGTCCTTCAACCGACCACCAACTAATATCATTGCCAAGACCATAGTCTCGCCTCATGGCCAGCTTACTTGAATAACTAAATCCTCTTCTTTGCTCCGTTAGTAATTTACTTGACAGACTAATTGCCACACGTTTAGGTAATTGGACTAAGGAAAAAAGATATTGCATCATTAATTCTAGGACAGAAATTAAAAGGATTTAATCTAGTAGTACTAGAAAGTTAATAGAGAACCTGCTCCATCAATTCTCTGACATCCCTGCCGTCTTTATTACTTCGAGCAGCGCCTAGCTCTACTCCAGATGCTCGTTCAGCAAATTTTAATGTGCTCATGGTTTCCGAATATGAAGTAACTTCAGGGTTAAGCTGCACAAACATAAGTGTCTTTGCCTGACCACCTGTACAGCAAAATAGAATTATAAATTACTGCAAAAAGACCACCTATTAATCAGAAAAGAGATTCATTAAAATATATCGGGGCATTGGTGATGCTATGGTTGTTTCCGTCGTGCCAAGTAGAAAACAAATAAAGTGTAATACCTATGGATAAAGATAAAAATGGCTGGTGCTATCACCTATCAAATTACATTTATATGTCCTCAAACAGTATACTTTGTTCATCAGTTTAACAAATACTCGGTCAGAAAATACATGCCATATTAACAAATCATCAGAAAAGACACCTGAGATGGATGAGATAATATTGCAGATAAGAAGCAAGCAGCTGACATGTTCAATTTTTTTTAAAAACGGAAGCTACACATCTCAACCATTGCCAAACATTTGTTTTTGATAGAAACCTCCTGTACTTGCTTATATTACATAAGTATTACCTCTACCATTGTACAAGGAACTGAAAGAAAAATCTTTTATTGTATAGAAAGAGAATTACCTAATGAAGCCTGAAGGACTTGAGTGAGCTTGCTGTTTCTGTATGGAATGTGAGCACCCTTTTGTGCCAAAGCAGATATGACATCTCCTAAAGCCGCCAATGACTTATTTATATGTTGTGCCTCTTTTAATCTATCTCCTGTCACCTCAGAGCGATCTACCCTTTCACTTCCAGCAAGATCCACCAAATGAAGACTACTATGCATTGACGAGCCACTCTTTATATCTTTCCCTTGGACATGGATAGTTACAATACTGGACATATATTGCAATGAGTTCATTTATGTAACCTATCAAAATTTAAAAGGAAAAACAGGTATTTTAATATTGAATTCAGAGATGATAGTTGTTTTGAACCTGTGTGATCGACTACTTCTCTCATTCATGGAAGTGAAACCTTTTGCTCGATTTCTCAATCCCATATCCATTAAATGTAAGACATCAGCGGGTCCATTGACAGGTAACATGGTTGCTTCTGGGACAGCTACCCCATTGGGGTTAGAGGTAGATAGAATCCCAAGTGTATGCAAATCAAGGAAAACTGTCGCAGAAACATGATATATATTGCAAACATAATATTGATCTTTTGTGATTCTTTGAAATTGTAGGAAATGCAGCATGAGAGAAAAGGAACAACTAAAACATTTGGTAGAATATTTTCAAATTGACAATTTATTTAATATAGAAAAGGAGAAAAATGGAGATAATGCCAAGAAAGGTAAAAAGATTGAAATTTAGTAAAGGATATTTTTTTTGAGAACCATCACTTGACAATAAGTCACGAACTTGTTCATTATATATTTCCATCATTTGAACTTTGATTTCATACTTGAAAGTGCTCTCTCTCATTTGGGAAATTCTGAAAAGATCATTCAAAGCTCGATAATTGACTCCCCAATCCTCCTCGCTTGCTCCGTCAGGACCAGTCTGGAGGTTTATTTAACTTGCTTTAGCAATGTTAAATGATGTGTAAACATATTTTAGAAATTTATATAGGACCGCATTCTTACCATGGTGTACGTCTTTCCCGAGCCAGTTTGACCATAGGCAAATATGCATACATTATAACCATCCAGCACAGACTGTACCAAGGGCTGAATATCTGAATACACTTGAGCTGCAAAGGTTGAAATTGCGAAATTCCTTATGATTATTCATTGCATGAAACCTAATTTTCCAGAAGATGTATAAAACAATTTTATCCGGTATAGTTCAGAGGAATCTGAAAACCTTGTGTTGAAGCTGGACTGTAGACCGTATTGAACTTGAAAGACCTACGGCCTTCTTTCGCTTGTTTAGAAGGATTTACAACAATTAGCTCCCCATTTTCTCCGATATATTCCACCACCGACTGTTTTTCCTTTTGTCCGCGAATGAATGGCCTTACCCGACAATACACTCTAATATTTCCTAATTTGGAAAAGATTCATAAGCAACAGTAAAATGAGAAATCTTCCATTCTCTTGATTCTAAAATTTCGTAATATAACTAACACCTTTTAACTCCTGGACCTCATTGTGTAGTTTGCGATTCTCAGCAAGGACGACAGAGTAGTTTGCAGCTGCATGGTCTAGTACTCTAAATTTTGCACCTGTCATAGAAATTTAACTTCATAAGAAAAATCCGACACAATCACCTTAACTGTAAAATATGTTTTGACATCTTCCACCTATATGCTTCCACCAGTAAATGTTATTCATACAGCACTGACCTAATTGATTGAATTCCTCTGCATAGCTCCTTTGTGTTTTTACTACTTCTTGCTTTATTGACTGAGAAACAAACTTCAGTTCCTGAATTTTGAGATCCAGATCAGATGTGATAAACAACGAATTATACTAGAACAAATTAAGAGAAAAAAGATCAAAGCATACACGTAGTGCGCCAAGCTGGAATTCTGTGAATATTTGGTACACATTCTCCTTCTTGCTCCATCTCTCTGACTTTGATTCAGAAAACGTCTCGAGTTCTTTCACTCTGTTTGTTGATTCTTTTAAAAGGCTCTCAACATCTTTCAACCTCTCCTCAAGCTTTTGCTGAGTATTTCTGGCCTCTCTTTCCATTTCTAGGCAGCGTTCTTCATGTGCTTTCTTAGCTATTTCTAGTTCTTGCTTCAAAGCTGCAATCTCTTGACTATGATCATCCTTCTCCTTCACCAATCTAATCACATCCTGATCCTCATTTCTCTTGTCCTCGTCCATTTTGAATTTTACACTCTGTAATATGATTTCAACTCAAAACGGATGCTAAACTTTAAAATTGTGGGAAAGAATCATAATCAGCTGAAATATTCTTGCAGAAACGAGTCTCATCAGAATCCTTTTCAATCAATAGAAAATTTCATTTAACACAAGTGATGATAAGTTGTAGGCGATACATAACACTAGAGAAGATGATGTTTGATGTAAACAAGTAATGATTGCAGCACTCTCAGTGCTCACTTCAAGCAAGCAAAAACCTCAGATGGGAGAAAGTAGAGGTAACTTATGTTCAAGAGATTAGATAGATAGATCATATATTAAAGAGTTGATACATACAAAATACAGGAAATGAAACTATAGAATGTATATGTACCACTAAATATACTGATCATTGCGCAAACAATGTGGCAGAGGAAGAGAGGTGGCGAACTACCTTAATCTTCTGAAGCTGGTTCATGACAATCTGAAATAAAAGATTGTGTGGGTGAAGGATGCATAAAGTATTGAAGAAGTAAGATTTTCCAGAATTCAAAAACTTTTTCATAGAAAGCATAGTTCTACACTACCTGCGTCTCTTCACTAGTCCCAGTTGCAAGGGCTTCCAGGACTCGGATCCGTGACTGGTATTTCTCCTCACGAGTCTTGAATAGATTGTTTTGCTACAGGCAGAGTAAATGTCATGAGCAAGGTTCATTATCAAGAGAATTTGTGGAAAAAAAAGCTAAGATGTATTATACCGTTCGAAGATGTTCAGCTTGAGTAGAGATTCGCCGCTCAATTTCTTGCACTACTTTTCTCAACAAGCATGCTACACGCTGACAGAGTTAAACAACTAAATGATGTTAGGACATGATTTTTGTGATATATTCATGTCCTAAATGATGTTAGGACATGATTTTATTGATATATTCATGTACAAAAGAACATAATCATGAATATATTTATCTCTTATGTGCGCACATGAGGTATCTCTCCATTCTTCCGCTCAATGCTTTCATTAAGAATCTCATTCACAACGCTTAGAAGTGACTGTGTTGGGGCAATCTGGGTGCAAAACAAATCAGTTGGAATAAGTATGACATCAAAATTTCAGATGTAAAATTTAGTCAAGCTTCACTGACAAAAAGGGACATGTTACTAACATCCAAGCTGTTAGATTTCATCATTTCGGTAATCTTCGAGGGGGAAAGATCAGCATAGCCCCCTTGTTTAAGCTGAAATACTTCCTGGAACTTATGTCCAACGTGATGTAGTAATGCAGCTGAAGGCTCTATAAAATTCAAAACACAGAAGTCAACAATCTAAGAAAAAAGATATCATAAGTGAAATTTGGGGAAGTAGTTAGAACATAGATATCTAAAACTAATTCACCAATAGTTTAATTCTTCAGCTAGAAATACAAGAAGAGCATTGAAAGTTTCAATACAAATGTGAAATAGATACAAGATGAGTAATGACATTGAAGGGAGGCCCTTCCATGTTATACCTATTGCAGTTTCTGTTAATGAATCTTTCAAATGAAACAATTTATGAGAGGAAACTAAATCTCCATCTTTTCCACATGGAAAAGAATCCTGGGCTTAACTTTTTCTTTCTTTCTTTGGGATTGGGGAGGGATGTGGGTCAAGGGATGAGATCTAAACAAGCAGACCTGTCATCACGGGACTTCTTAAAGCACGCTGGAATTTTGAATCTGATCCTATCTTTCGTCTCCATTCAGTTGAGGATGGGGAAGAATGAGTACTCAACAGGTCCTGTCTGTGAGCTACATCAGCACCAGATTTGCGAGATAATGGTGTGGTCGAACCATATCCTCCAACATCCGGCATAAATTCTGCTCGTAGTGTCAAAAGGCACTCTATAACAATTTTCATGGATCCCTGGATAATGTATCAGAGAGAAAATATCAAAAGCAGAAATATGATGTGTAACTGTATGTTAAGGTACAGAAAGTTACACTTCTCTGCATATTATAACGTATACAACTAAATGGCGTGTGAATTAACACATATAACCATTTATATAATGATATCGAGACACAACTTTATCTTCGTGCTAACCTTTTCTAAATCTGATGCTTGAAACCTGGGCAAGCCCATTTCGTCCATAGCTGACAAAAACCGTTTTACATTTTCTGAGCCTAACTCCAAAGAATGACCTGAACCACCAAACTAGAATGGAAGATGCAGTAAGTCAGATCTTCAAAACAAAACCACCCCTAGCTTCTAATTACTGTAAAATCCGATATATTACTACTACCTCTGGTATAAAACCTGGTTTCAACTTGTTCAACAATTGACACAAGATAGTACCATCAACCAAGTCGGCTCGTAATTCCTCATCAGAAGCATTTACTGACAAACTTAAGTAAGGAAGAAGACTGTTTATCCACTCTACCAAAGTTGCCCGTTGCTTAGCTGTACACGTAACAAAGTGCAGTCAAAGAGGAAATCAGCCCAAGCAGAGTTTGATCAGCAAATACATGGTATTAAATGTTTTGCACGTTTAGCCTCACCCTTACTACTTGACAAAGGCTCAAAGATGTCCCTACTAGTGGATGGACTTGAGCTATTCCGTCTACCACAGTCTTTAGCAACACGACTCAGGATTGAATCCATGATGGTAACTAGAGTACGGCCTTCAATTCAGAGAACATCTGAATCACATAGAAAACAGATATTATGAAATCAATATATCCCTGAGCTCCATTAATCACAAAAAGGGAAAAGAAATTCATCCAAAACGCTGTCTCAACAACAGAAGCAGCTTGCAAGTTCACTATACACAATTATCAGACAGTTTGCAAGTTCACTGTACACAATTCTCAGACAGTATGCAAGTCAACATACAATTATCAGACAGCTTATCTCTTGGTAATTTGTACCAGCTCAACCATAATCCAAGGAATTCCAAATTCATCACAAGAACTCAAAAAGAGTGCCATTCATTTTTTTCATATGCACTTCAAACAGCATGCAACATTGAAAGTGAGAAAAACAAAATCAACATTGGAGTTGCATCTTATACCAATACGGTCTCTGGTCCTAAAAGTTGCTACAAGCTTTAATCTACAGTACAAAATCGATCAAGACATTGTACAAAGCATTACATCATTTGAAAGATAGAAAAAGGATATGAGAAAAACAGCAAGAAATTACGAGAAGCAGCCACCTTCTACATGGAAAAGCTATGTGATCAATAATGAAATATAATCACCAAATTGAAAATATTAAAACGCCCCCGCTTCAGAGTAAGGTGGCAATTACGCATGCAAATGCCATAATAAACCATTCTAATACCATCAGAGAAGAATTCGCCAAAAATTTCGTGAAGGACAAAGAACCCTTCGCTAAATTTTCAAGCTTCTAATTACCCAATACTCAATCTTGAATAGTATTATTCAAGAAAGCAACTCTATGAATTATCACATGCAAATTAAAAGTCAAGAACAGAGAAAACATGAATCACCCATTATGAAAAAAAAAAGAAAAGAAATATACCCATTAAAGACAAAAAAATCGTCAAAAGAAAAAGGACTGAAATTGCGAAGGGATGTTGAGGAAAAAAGAGAGAAAGAACCTGTGAAAAGTATAGAAATGGAAAGGCATAAACGTGCACGTTCTTTAGAGAAGACCAAAGGCAATGATTGTTTAATAACAATGAATATAGAAACTTTATTTTTTTTTTCTTTCAGAAATTTGTCTCTAAGGAATTTTGGGTATTCGGTTAGTCTTCCAATTTCCGTGTACCGTTAGTCTCCTGAGGCAGGTTGATGACCTGACCGCCTACCGTTAATTTAGGAGATTTCTCTTCTCTTAGCTCACCTTTCTATTTCTCTTTCCCAAGTCAAACAAATTATTTTTTGTTATGAAATAATATAGAAAGAACAAAAATATTGTAGAGAAATAGAAAAGTTTTTTTTATATATAATAAAGGAGAACCCTTCTATTTATAGGGATAATTCCTCCTAACTTTTCTTCAAAAAATAGACTTTCACTATATTATAAACATATGTATCAACTACAATACAAATATCTTTATAGACATTTACTATAATACAAATGTATTTATAACACTCCCCTTGAATGTCTATTTGATTGATACTGTGCCTCGTTAAAATCTTACTAGAAAAAACCCAATGGAAAAAAATCTAGTGAATGAAAAAGAGTACACATATCTAATAATACGCATTTTAGCTGTCTCATTAAAAATCTTACAAGGAAAACTCAGTGGGACAAAACCTCGTAAGAAAAAAATAGTACAACGTGTATTAACTCCCCCTAATGAGAACATTCTTGAATCTTTGCATCCCCATCTTGTGCACCATCTTATTGAAAGTTGCAGTTGGTAGAGATTTGGTGAATAAATCAGCCACATTGTCACTTGAACGAATTTGTTGCATAATCACCATTCTTTTGGAGCTCATGTGTGTAGAAAAATTTTGGTGAGATATGCTTCGTTCTATCTCATTTTATGAATCCTCCCTTTAGTTGTGCTATGCATGCTGCGTTATCCCATATAAAATTATAGGTACTTTGTCACATTTCAAACCACATTTTTCTCTAATGAGATGTATCATGGACCTCAACCACATACATTCTCGGTTTGCTTCTTGAATAGTTATTATCTCAGCATGATTTGATGAAGTGACTACGAGAGATTGCTTTGTAGATCTCCAAGATATGGCAGTACCTCCACATATGAACACGTAGCCAGTTTGAGATCGAGTTTTATGTGGATCAGATAAATACCCTGCATTAGCATAACCAACAAGATTGGGACTGCAATTGTTAGAATAATATAAGCTCATATAGGTAGTCCCTTTTAGACACCGCATTATGTGTTTGATCTCATTCCAATGTCTCCTAGTAGGAGCAAAACTATATCTTGCTAACAAATTAACCGAAAAGGTTATATCAGGTCTTGTAGTGTTAGCAAGATACATTAATGCACCAATTGCACTAAGATATAGTACTTTAGGACCAAGAATTTTCTCGTTCTTTTAAATCCTTCAAGGATTTTCATATATCCTTCAGTCTATATAGACATGAAAATAATTTCATTATACGCATATCAAGTTTTTCATGTATTGCCAAACTTATGAGGAACCTCAAAATAATTGCATCCACCACAGGAGGACCTCTCCATATAATAATGTCAGAATTTACGAAAAATCTTTAGTCCACAAGAATTCATTTATACCGACTGACATTATACTGAATTGCGTATTTTTATTTTGGCCATTCATTTATCTGTCTATACTTTTTGACAGATTTGAATTCAACATCCGTGTCAACATTTATAATATTGAGCGCTACATTATATCAAATGTATCGTCGATGATCATTTTGATATCAGTTCCAATGTGACATAACTTATTGAGAGTTTTTTATTTTTCGTCATTTTCAGGTACCTGAACCTTTGCCAAGATTTTATGAAGTATTATGTCGTGGTGCTTTCTTAAAGCACTTGCCTTATCATTATGACCGTTTTAATCATTTGCTCTTCTTCTTCTTCAAGGAGTTCTATATTTGGAACCTTTTGGTCTATCATGCTTCAGGTGTCTCATAGACCCTGTCCTTCAAGGACCTTTTATTGGAGGATTTGCAACTGAATTATAAAATAGGGTCAGCAAATACATCTGAAAATTGATTTGCAATATTTTGCAAGCGAATTATCTCTTAAACTTTAAGTTCACATTTTTTTTTCCGAAGATCGAGATAATTCATTCCACACTCAATTTTCAGCTGCTAATCACTTCTCCCCCTAATGTTAGGAAAACTAACATTTACCCCCCAAGCTCATTTGGGGATCCATCTTTGTGCATTTTGGTGGAGCAAATTGAATCATATACTGCACATTCAAATTTTTAGATAAAATTATTTGGTTCCTAACCCTGAACCAATTGTGATAGGGGAACTTTGTTGGCTTGATCCATTCAAGTGTTTCTATATGTTAAATAAACATATCTCATATCAAATTTTATTTGCGATCTTTGTTCTCATAACCAATGTATATCTATAATTGAAGGCATACAATTTTTGCTAAACCAACTTAGATATGAACCAACATTATCAACATGATTTTATAATTTGAAACTGTGCTCTTAATTTAACAATTCAAGCAAACAATCTTTAAAGAATCAATTGCAAGTTGATATCAAAGCACACGTGACCATTCCATAGATGTATTTACGGTTCACGTGGAAAATGAACGGACCCATATTCACCTTTTTATAAGTTCCAAAATTTCAGGGAATATAATTCCAATATTAGACGATATAGTGATTATTCTATCATGAGAACAAGCAACACAAGAGAATTCTTGAAGAATCTTTTATTTCTTTAATATATAACCACGTGAATTCTCAAGTAATTTTGCTTCACATTTGAACCGGGATGGCCAACCGGTTATGCCAACTTATCTTTATTTCAGTAAACTTTTAGTTTACTTTTATATGTGATTTTGTCATCATACTCATATTTATATACTACAAACAAAAT